>SJYX01002500.1:587287-608193 GCA_006410675.1 Oreotragus oreotragus
AAGGAATGATGCTAAAGCTGAAACTCCAGTACTTTGGCCACCTCGTGCGAAGAGTTGACTCATTGGAAAAGACTCTGATGTTGGGAGGGATTAGGGGCAGGAGGAGAAGGGGACGACAGAGGATGAGATGGCTGGATGGCATCATGCACTCAATGGACGTGAGTCTGAGTGAACTCCGAGAGATGGTGATGAACAGGGAGGCCTGGCGTGCTGCAATTCATGGGATCGCAGAGTCGGACACGACTGAGCGACTGAACTGAACTGAACTGAACTAAGTGTTCCACAGCTTACAGAGTTGACAAAAAGCTCAAAGGTGATGAAAATCCAGAAATCACATGCTACAGAAAGGTATGCTCTAAACAACACATTCTTTGTCACTGGGAAAATACAGTATTCTTATTTTCTCTTATTTCAAGTTTCTTTAGAGACTGAAATCTTATCTGTAGTCGTTTTTGCATAGATGTCATCTAGGGCTGCTCGGTCCTGTGAGCCTAACATGGAATTGGCTCAGATTCCATGTGCGTGTGCTCTAGGGTTTCCTGCAAACTGAGGCTGACGTGAAGTTCCCCATTCTGTTGTGTGAGTACAGTGGGTGGATTGTCACAATGAAAAGTGGGGTATCGTTTACTTTTGGCATGATGTCACTCTGTGTGAGGTGTGTTCCCAGTGACTCCATGCCCCAGAGCTGTCATGAACCCAAGGTTCTATGTATTGTTGTTCAGTCGCTAAGTCCTGTTGGCTTTTTGCAACCCCTCCCCGAGTTTATTCAGATTCATGTTCATTGAGTCAGTAATGCTATCTAACCATCTCATCCTCTGCCGCCCTCTTCTCCTTTTGCCTTCAATCTTTCCCAGCATCAGGGCCTTTTCCACTGAGTTGGCTCTTTGCATCAGGTAGCTAAAGTATTGGAGCTTCAGTTTCAGCATCAGTCCTTTCAGTGAATATTCAGGGTTGATTTCCTTTAGGATTGACTTGTTTGATTCCTTGAAGTCCAAGGGACTCTCAAGGGTGATCTCCAGCACCACAATTGAAAAGCATCAGGTCTTTGGTGCTCAGCCTTCTTTATGGGCCAGTTATCACATCCATACATGACTACTGGAAAAATCAGAGCTTTGACTGTGCAAACCTTTGTTGTCAAAGTGGTATCTCAGTCTAGGTTTCTCATAGCTTGCCTCCCAAGGAGCAGTTGTCTTCTAATTTCATGGCTGCAGTCAAAGTTCACAGTGATTTTGGAGCCCAAGAAAATACAGTCTATTACTGTTTCTATTTTCTCCCTTTCTATTTGCCATGAAGTGATGGGACCAGATGCCATGATCTTAGCTTTCTGAATGTTGAGTTTTAAGTCAGCTTTTTCTCTCTCCTGTGTCACCCTCATCAAGAGGCTCTTTGGTTCTTCTTCACTTTCTGCCATAGGGTGGTTATCACCTCCTTATCTGAGGTTGTTGATATTTCTCCCAGCAGTCTTGATTCTAGCTTTTGATTCATCCAGGTTGGTATTTCACATGATGTACTCTGCATATAAGTTAAATAAGCAGGGTGACAGTATACAGCTTTGTCATACTCCTTTCCCGATTTTGAAATAGTCAGTTGTTCCATGTAAGGTTCTGCATGTTGCTTCTTGACCCGCATACGTTTTTCTTAGGAGACAGGTAATGTGGTTGGTATTACCATCTCTTTAAGAATTTTTCAGTTTGTTATGATCCACACAGTCAAAGGCTTTAGCATAATCAGTGAAGCAGAAGTAGATTTTTTTTTTTCCTGGAATTCCCTTGCTTTCTCTGTGATCCAACAAACCTTGATCTCTGGTTCCTCTGTCTTTTTTAAACCCAGCTTGTACTTACAGAGGTTCTAGGTTCACATATTACTGAAGGCCAGCTTGTAGAATTTTGAGTGTAACCCTGCTATCATATGAAATTACCCCAATTATGCTGTAGTTTAAACATTCTTTGGCACTGTCCTTCTTTGGGACTGGAACAAAAACTCAACTTTTTCCAGTCCTTCGGCCACAGCTGAGTTTTACAAATTTGTTGACATATGAGTACAGCACTTTATCAGAATCATCTTTTAGGATTTTGAATAGCTCAGCTGCAATTCCATCATCTCCACTAGCTTTGTTTGTAGTGATGCTTTCTTTCTTTCTTTTTTTTTTTTAGAGCATCCATTTTACTTTACAGTACTCTATTGGTTTTGGCATACATTGNACACGACTGAAGTGACTTAGCAGCAGCAGCAGTAGGGGGTCTTAAACAGGAATTCCGACAAATGGCCTGGTAATTAATGGAAGTGGACGAAGCAGGTCACCTGTGAGAGGACGAGGGCACGGGGCTCTGAAAAGCGCTTGTCTGAAGAAGCAGCCCAGCTGCAGTCGCCTCAAGAGCATGCGAGTTTGGTCAGACACTTGGATTTTCAAGAAAAGTTGGAAGCATTGATTTGTAAGGGAAATATCTTGATTGCTAATTATTTGCACCTAAGTAAAAAAAGACATCACACGCACTCTCACACACTGCTCTGAGGGGCAGCAGAGTATATCTGCCAGCCAGATGGTTCTTGCATCCAGGCTGCGTGGTAATCTCCACCCTACGTGGGTAATCTTTGTCTTTCTCTGCTCTGTGGCCTCCATTGCTGTGTTTTGTTGTTACTTTTTTAGTTTTGCTTCATTCACAGTCCCTGTCTCCTGCCTGTGGTCTCAAGAGGCTGGCATTTGATGAGACTACTGTGATTTGTTCAAGAGCCAAATTGAGTTTTCAACTTGGAATTCAGATGCAGGATGTCTCTCTCTCCTAATGCAATATCAGTCACAATAGCTCCTCTGTGGCCCATCAAAATCCCCAGACTCCAGTCTGCCTCGTGGAGAGAAGGAGGCCCTTTCCTGGCCTTTATCCCCCCTTTCCTCATATGCGGGTGTGAGATAATAACAGTGATTTAACACCTTTGTTCCCAAATGTGCCCTTGAAGTGTTTTTCTAGGTCCTAAGTGGTCCTGCTGGCATTGCCATGAAGGAGGTGGGCGGATTTCATGAGCGGCACTTTTCTGAACCATGATGTTTGTCAAAGTAATAATAGTGGCTGGGCCTTGTTGTTCCCAGACACTATTTAATATTTAATATACTGTATTTATATTTACCAAGCAAATTTCCTTGGCTTTTCAGTGCCAGTTATGAGCTATTCACTTAATTAACCTTTGCAACCCTACTGTGTGGGTTGTTATGATAAGCCCCTATTTTTGTTGGTTGGGAGTTCTTCTTTCCAAAGAGTTCTTTTTTAAAAAAAACTGTTGTTTTGAAATAATCTTAAATTTGCTGAAGAATTGCAAGAATTGTAAAATAATTCTCATGTTCCCTTTAGCTAGGTTCAATTCAGTTCAGTCACTAACTCATGTCTGACTCTTCGTGACTTCCATGTTCTTCAGTGTCTCCCAGAATTTTCTCAAACTTGTGTCCATTGAGTTGGTGATGCCTTCCAACCATCTCATCCTTTGTCATCCTCTTCTCCTCCTATCTTTAGTCTTTCCCAGCATCAGAGTCTTTTCCAGTGAATTGGCTCTTCGCATCAGGTGGCCAAAGTTAGGTAGATTAACTAGGTGTTAATATTTTGCTCTGTTTGAGATAGATTTATCTATTATCTCCATCTGCATTTACCCATATAAACTTTTCTCCCTGACCCATTTAAGAGTTGATTGTGAACATTATGGCCTTTTACCCTTAAGTACTTGTATTTCCTGAGAACAAGGACCCTTTCTAACATCACTGCAGTGTGAAGATCAAATTCAGGAAATTTAACATGATGCAGTATTATTAGGTAAAGTACAGGTCATATTCATTTTTCTCCAATTGGGCCAGTTAAGCCCTTTGTGGCCATTTACTTTGCCCGATTGAGTAACTGGTCCAGAACCAGCCATTGCATTGAATTGTCCTTTCCCTTTAACTGCCTTTAATCTGGAACACTTCCATAGCTTCTTTGTTTTTCCTGACCTTGACTTTTTTGCATTCCTCTCCTGACGAGTTGCTTTGTAGGCCGCTCCTCAGTTTGGGTTTTTCAGCTGTTTCCTGATGATTAGATTTGCGTTATGCATTTTTGACAGGACCTCATGGGTTTAAAATCCATTTCCTCTTGGCCTAATAAAGGGACATGAACACACAGTAGACTTCTGGTCTTACAGATGGCAAAGCTTGATACCAAGAGGTGACAGTCAAGAGCAGAGGTAGGACTTGGTGGCCCCAGGAGGATTTCAGCTCACAGATGTGCTTTCTTTGGCATATGATCTATTTTTAAAAATGTGAATTAGTGTTTTAAGACCTCTAGACTTCACAGAGAAATCCAGACTTGCAGCTGCTCTTGAAAACTTTGACCCTGGGGTTACCCTCCCCTGTGCTTGGTGTTGAGCTGTGATATGCCCTTCATACAAGCATGTGCTCTCCACTGTGACCTTCACACGATCCCTGACACGCACTGCGCCCAGCCGGATTCACTCCTTTATGTTCCTTGCGTGCCTCCGGTAGCTCCCTGACTCCAAAAGCTTCAGGATAGTTATTTACGTTCTCTCAGTGTTCTGCACCTGTATGTCGTATACATTCATCTTGGGGCCCATCAGGAAGCAGTTTTCCAGGTCGTGTCTACTCTCCTTGCCTATTCTTAGCTCTTCCGGGGAGGTTGATTTATTGGAAAACCCATTCTTACACAGGGACTTTGCATTCACTCTTCATTAAGGTAGACTCTCTCATGGATGACCTTTGGGTATTCCTGCCTGGCTCCCGTGGAAGCCCAATTCATAGCGAGACTCCTTCAGCTCCCAGTTAATGTAGGAACTGCTACATTCCAAAGAGACCTATATGAACCTGGGGAGACCACACAAATATTTTCTGAGGAGGTGAGGTTGACTTGGTAATGCATTGAATTAGCTAGGCAACAGGCTGAAGCAAGAGGACTGAATATTGATGCTTGACCTGGAAATCTGGCCAGGAATGATTGGGGCATCACTCCAGGTTTTCTCTGCCTTTTTGGTTCCATGGAGAAAACAGACCTGTTTGGATTAGAATATGATGACAGTGGAGCCCTGGCTTACAATTCATGACTAATGATTAATAGTGATAATAAAAATAACAGCTAATTATTTAGTGCTAAATTTTTAGTACTTATTATATACCAGGGATTGAACTTATGCTTATGACAATTAGTGCATGGAGTCTTAACCACCTGAAACACCAGGGAATTCCCTGTGCCAGATATTCTATCAGCTTTGATCCTTGGGTTGGGAAGATCCCCTGGAGAAGGGAAGGGCTACCCACTGGCCTGGAGAATTCCATGGACTGTATGGTCCATTGGGTCACAAAGAGTCAGACACGACTGAGCGACTTTCACTTGACAGAAAAAGGAATTTTATTTGGGAGTAGGCAGAGGATTTGGAATTCAGAATGTGTGAACTGTGGTGGACCATAGGCAACTCTGAAGAACTTGCCTTTATGGGGAAAGGGGCACAGTTTGGAGGGGCTTTAATAATCAGAGTGTCAGTTGAAGGAATCTAGGAGTCCAAAGTATCGAGGCTTCTCATTGGCTGGGCTGTCATTGGGTGGAGAGAAGTTTTCTTCCTGCTGGATAGTAAAGTCGGCAACGTCTTTTTGTTTGGAGTAATTGATGTGTTTTGGGGAGCTTTCCCTATAGTCCTGTCCTGACTCTAATTTTTAAAGTCAGGTTCTTTAATTAATCTCACATTTCCCCCTTTTGATCAAGATCTTTTTTTTTTTTTTTTTTTCAAAAGAATTGCAGATCAAGAGTCAGGACCTGTGTATGGAGTTGTTTGTCCCTCAGTGCCAGGTGGGACCTTTCCTGGTTGACATCTCCCACTTTGTAGGAAAGTACACAAACCAGACACTTCACAAGGCCACATTTGAGGAACAAGGAAGGATGGTAGGGAGAACTTTCAGATGTTTCCTATTTGGAGTCTGCTTCATTAGTGCTATAAATACTAGAAATTATCTTCAAATGCTAAGCCAACATAACCTTATTAGGCATCTCAATTTTACAAAAGTTCAATAAACAGTAGGTGCAGAACTTAACAATAAGTATACTGTATAAGAGCAGAATTAAAAACATTCCAAACCTAGTTTGCAAGATGATTCTAAACCAGATCTGAAGGTAGTCAGCTGAACAAAGAGTGGATTGCCAGGTGAAATTTGCTGTAACCAAGGTACTTGTTTTTAATTTTATGAATTGGGTCTTTACTTCCCCAAAGGCATTTATCCACATCCAAGAGGTGTTTGCTCCTGCACAGACACTTCCTTGCTCAGCACGTATACAATCCAGGGCTGTGTGATTACCCAGTGTGTTAAGTGGCCTTTGCTGAGCTGAAACTGTGTTGGCTGTGGAGTCCACTAACTCTCCTAATGTCAGGGAGAGGTTTCTGAATGATTGTTCTTGCTCACTTCGATTTGTGGGAAGAAAGCTCTCCCTACAGAGGCAAAGCCAGAATCACATCCGCTGCTTGAAAGTTTTCGCTTAAGATGGTTATAGAGGTTTAATGGGATGCACCAACCCGAGGCTTCTGTTTGGTTATGGAGGAAGTACAGGAAGTGAACACAGCAAGGGCACACTGTCCTTGTATTCCCCAGTTGTCAAGGCAACGAAGTGCCCAAGAATTAAGGGCATTCCTCAGACCTCTACATATGAAGCTGTGACCCAGGGGTGCACATAAGGCATAAGTGGTAGTATCTGACGGAGTCTTTTCATTGGTGCACAGAAGCAATTACTTCACCAAGGCTCAGAAGTTATATTGTTATAGTCTGAATACTTACCTAGATACATAGATATGTCAGCCAGTTTGCAAATGACCTGACTTGCATTACCGACTCCACAGAGCCTTTCACACCAATATTTACTCATGGTTGGGTAAAACTGAAGTGAAGAATAATTTTAGGCAGGCTTGTCATCCTGACTCTATGTGATGGGTCCGTGGAATAATTTGGTGAGAAAAGAGTGTCTTGAACCCCAGTGAAATGACCTGTAGGGTGAACCAGAGGGTCATTGCTCTCTTGCAGAGCTGAGGTTTCTGATGGGAAATCCAATGATCAGAGAGTTTTCCTTTTTTTGTAAAGGGTTGGGATATATGGATGAGGGCATTTCTCATGGAAAAAAAAAAAAAAGAGGGAGAAGGCAAGATAACAGACAATATTGAAACAAAGACATACAAGCCTGGTCCAGACATCTTGGGAAAGCTATCATCCTCAGATATCATCTGCTTCTGAGCCTAGTAAGCTTTCCCTTCAGGTTACTGGATGGTATGTAAGTTTAATGGGGTTCATTGCTTTCTTTAGGTGTGACATATGGATCCAGGGGTCTACTCCCTGGAGTTTGGTACTGCAAGGGTTAGTCAATAGAACTTGATGGGACTTTTTTAGCAAGACTGGAGAGAGAGTCCTTTTGGAGATGCTTTTTCAGTATACAAGATTTCTAGGCTGTAGGGTGTGACATCTGGGATCTTTGTCTTCCGTGAATGTGCTGCAAAAAGAGTGCTCTACCAGTGCATGGTTATTTTGAATAGAAGCAGTTAGGCCTTTATAGCATAGAAAGAAGTACATGGTTTCCTTTACCATTTGTGGATCAAAAGAAGCACCTCCAAAAGGAGACTCTCTTCATCCTTATTAGAACGACCCCTATCAGGTCTAAGTGGCTGAGTACCTTGGGCATCCTGTGATTACATCAAAGGGTGACAGTTTATGACTCTTGAAGGGGGTAGGCCTAACAGTCAAAAGGACAGTGGCGATGCTCTTGGCCAGGATAGCTTGAGAGCTTCTGCAGACTTCACCAGCTTATTTTTCTTTTAAAAAAGAATTTTATATATTTATCTATTTTGGCTGTGCTGGGTCTTTGTCGCTGCATGGACTTTTTTTCTCTCATTGCGGCGAGTTGGGGTTACTGTCTGGTTTCCACGTGTGACATTCTTGTTATGGATCATGGGCTCTGGGGCACGTGGGCTTCAGTCATTGTGGCGCACAGGTTCAGTAATAGTTGTGGCTCCTGGGTTGTAGGGCACAGGCTCAGTAGTGTGGGGCATAGGCTTAGTTTCTCTGTGGCATGTGGGATCTTCCTGGACCAGGGATCGAGCTCAAGCCTCCTGCACTGACAGGCAGAATTTTACCACTGAGCCACCAGAAAAGTCACCTGTTTCTTCCTAATGACATCATTAGTGTGTTTGAGCAGCCCAGAGGATTGAGGACGATAAGCAAAAAAGTGTTGCAGAACTGGCCAAATGGCACAAACATGCTGTAGTTTTTGGCTTACAAAGTAATTACTGAAGTTAAGGTGTTCCTCAGCTGGGAATGGTCTTTTCCAACAGGACTTCAGACACAGCAAAGAGAGTAGCTTGTTAACAACGGAAGGCTTCTGTCCAGTGAATGGTGTACAAACCATGGCCAGAGTCTAAAAGCCAGTTTCCAAAGCTGGAATGGTCCTTTGGGCCTTTTAAAGTGTCCAGGAGCACGATAGCCAAGTTTCCCTGAATTAGATGCTGGACGGGTAGGGCAAGCAAAATGAATGCTTTTTGCAGCTTTACTGATATTTCCCCAACAGAATTGATGCATAAAAGCTATCTTTTATTGGTTGATCAGTGATTTCAGGGCAGAGATGATGCGCAAAAATAGGAACTCTAAAGTCTTTGGTGTGACTGAGCGGTTTTGGCCTAAACCAGAACTGCTTTTTTTTTTTTTTTTTTTTTTTAAATCAAGCCGGTAATTGTTGAATTTCCAATCTTATTTTTCTTTTTCTGGAGCAAATGGTTTTCTGAAATCCGTTTTTCTAAGCTCTCATTGAGGAAAACTTACCTTTAGATCATGACAGAGGTTTGGCTGTGATTGGCTCCCTTTTTTTTGCTGAACTGTCAAGATAGTTTCCCTTATCAGTCTTTAGAGCTTCGTTTAGAATGTCCTGGAATCTGAATAACAAACAGCCAAAGCAGCAGGGACGATTATGGCAGCCGATGGTTCTGAACATAAGGACTATTCTTTTTTTTTTTTTTTTAAAATTTTATTTTACTTTACAATACTCTATTGGATTTGGCATACATTGACATGAATCTGCCACAGATGTACATGAACCCCCCTCCCCTCTCCCAACCCACATCATCCCTCCGGATCATCCCCATGCACCAGCCCCAAGCATCCTGCGTCCTGCATCGAACATAGACTGGCGATTCGTTTCTTACATGATAGTATACACATATTTCAATGCTATTCTCCCAAATCATCCCACCCTCTCCCTCTCCCTCAGAGTCCAAAAGTCCGCTCTACACATCTGTGTCTCTCTTGCTGTCTAGCATACAGGGTCCTCATTACCGTCTTTCTAAATTCCATATATATGTGTTAGTATACTGTATTGGTGTTTTTCTTTCTGGCTTACTTCACTCTGTATAATCGGTTCCAGTTTCATCCATCTTATTAGAACTGATTCAAATGTATTCTTTTTAATGGCTGAGTAATACTCCATTGTGTATATGTACCACAGCTTTCTTATCCATTCATCCGCTGATGGACATCTAGGTTGTTTCCATGTCCTGGCTATTATAAACAGTGCTGCAATGAACATTGGGGTACATGTGTCTCTTTCTATTCTGGTTTCCTCGGTGTGTGTGCCCAGCAGTGGGATTGCTGGGTCATAAGGCAGTTCTATTTCCAGGTTTTTAAGGAATCTCCACACTGTTCTCCATAGTGGCTGTACTAGTTTGCATCCCCACCAACACTGTAAGAGGGTTCCCTTTTCTCCACACCCTCTCCAGCATTTATTGCTTGCAGACTTTTGGATCACAGCCATTCTGATTGGTGTGAAGTGGTATCTCATTGTGGTCTTGATTTGCATTTCTCTGATAATGAGTGACGTTGAGCATCTTTTCACGGGTTTGTTAGCCATCCGTATGTCTTCTTTGGAAAAATGTCTATTTCGTTCTTTGGCTCATTTTTTGATTGGGTTGTTTAACTTTATCTCCACTGGAAGTGAGGAAGCCATGTTGTTCCTATAGCATCTCAGCGTCGCCGCCCTGAAAGCCTACCTGCTATCGGTAAAGAGCTTGGCAGCCTTGCCCCAAGGCTAGTGTACAGGCTTGAGTAAGCACATATAATTGGCCTCTTGGGCCAAAGTAGCCAAGGGCAAGGGTGCCACTTGCCATTGTCAGATTTGAAATCAGAACCAACAGAAAACTATGAGATGTCAGCATTACTCAGAGGAGTTTCTTGTAGGTCATGGCAGTCAGGTTGGTGGGGGGCAGGGTTGCTTAGAGGGTGGTTCATCCGTGTTTAACAGTTGTGGGGATTTCATCAGTAACAGAGGAGATAAGTAGCAGGGTTATGGTTATTATGACGAGGGCTATATGAGGATTGGTTAGTAAGAGAATCTCATGAGAGGTGAGATGGATAGCAGGAAGATGCTGTGCATGGTGAGAATTTAGACAGGCTTCCACTGCCCGAGTTAGGAAAATGGGCAAAGGAGAGCCTATGACTGTTTCTTCAGATGTTGTTTAGTCACTAAGTCATATCTCTTTGCAACCCCATGGTCTGTACCCTGCCAGGCTCCGATGTCCATGGGATTTCCCAGGCAAGAATACTGGAGTGGGTTGCCATTTCCTACTCCAGGGGATCTTCTCAACCCAAGGATCGAACTCACAATCTCCTGCATTGCAGGTGGTTTCTTTACCACTGAGCCACCTGAGAACCCATTTCTTCAGTGGCCTTAGCCAAAAAGGCAGTGGCAAGGGATGACTCTCAGGCAGGGAGAGTATCCTTGTGTTATGCCCAATTCGCGAAATCTCCCAATGACCACCAGGGAGCTGATAGTCGATGCAAAAGCAAGAGAGTTTTTATTACCAAGCTCGAGCTGGGGCTCCCACCGGTACTGACGTAGCGGCTATCGGGGGGGAGCCTCGAGTTTTGGGTTACACTGCTTATATAGGGAATCTCCAGGTAAAAGGGTAACAACGGGGGTGTTCAGGCTGAAGGACTACTGATTGGTTACCCTCTTCTATAGGGTTGTGTGTGGATTTCTGATTGATTTTTTTTTTTTAACTTCCAAGGTAAATCATTACTTCCAAGGTAAATCACAAAGGTAAATCATTACTTCCAAGGTAAATCACAAATTCTTGAACGTAAAGTCAGGAGGTTTAACCTAAAGGCTGATTGGCTCGTGCACAGTGGGGCAAGTTTAGGCAATATCCAAAGTCTAAGTCTGTTTGCCCGGAACCTTTGCAAAATGGAGTTCTTTTACAAGATGGAGTAGCTCAGGCTCTTCACTTGTGCTACAGGGTGTGGTTGTTGGCTGTGGTACCCTCTGGGCCAGTGGCTATCCTTGTGTTTTTGATCCCAGGACCATTCCCTTTTTTCTCACACATGACAAGGAAAGCTGGTAGTTGATATTTGGCCATGCCTAAGAGCAGGAGTTTTCATTAAATTTTCCTTTAAGGCTTTAAAGGGTATTCATCCTGTTCTCTCCATAGAGTCGAGTTGGGATGGTGATTATTATTATTATTCTTTCTCCTAGTAAAATGAATAGGGATTTGGTTGTAACAGAAAAAATTTGGAATCCAATTCTGACAATGGCAAGCCAGCCTGAGAAAACTCTTAATTGGCATCTAATTTTGGGTTTTGAGACACTCAGGATGCTATAAACCTGGTCTGGATCTAGATTGTAGCCTTTGTTTCAATATCACAGGTGACCTTCCCAGGTGGCGCTAGTGGTGAAGAATTGGCCTGCCAGCACATGAGATGCAGGTTCAGTCCCTAGGTCAGGAAGATCCCTTGGTGGAGGAAATGGCAACTCACTCCAGTATTCTTGCCTGGGACATCCCATGGACAGAGGAGCCTGGTGGTCTATAGTCCATGGGGTCATAGAAGAGTCAGACACGACTTAGCAGCTGAGCACACACAGATACCAATCTTCGGCTTGGACATACTGCAGTTTCTCTTGGCGACCTTGTGTCCTTTTAGAGCTGGAAGTCTTGGTGAATGGATGCTGTCTTCCTGTGAGGAGGCCTGGGAGGGAGAACAAAGCTGTTAAGTTGCCTACCGAGGGCCACAGAGTAGAGCCTCTGGGAGGCCGTCTGTTATTCAGGTCAGCCTTTGGGACTTGTGAAAAGCAAGGACTTTAAGTAAAGCCTTGAGGCTTTGCTGTCCAGGTAAATTGTTTTCCCCTCTCTGTGAAAGCAAAAAGGTACTGGCTGGCTTTGTCAACCAGATTAGGGAGTGAAGGCACTGCATAAGTCAACTGCTATAAAGAATTTGCCTCCAGCTGGGGTGGATCCCAGTAATGTATGAGAGTTAGGAACCACCGGGTGCCTAGGGACGACCTTGTTATTTATCCCTTGGAAGTCTTGTTCAAATCTCCGTCTTTAGCCACTGGATTTGTTCACAGATCAGAGATGCTAGCGCAAGGGACAGTAGGCCTTGGGCCTCCATTGTTAGCCTGTTGCTGTAGTTGTTTAGTTGCTAGAATCCTGTCCGACTCTTTTGCAACCCCATGGGCCTGAGCCCGCCGGGCTCCTCTGTGCTAGAGGGCCTCTTTATTTGCAGGGTGCTGGTTAATTTTGGGGAGAGGCTTTCCAGGCTCTCTTTGCATGTTGGTATGAGGTGCACTGTGGAGTCTGCCAGTATCTGTGCAGACTTTGCCCACGAGGAAGGAGGCAGCTGATCTAATAGGGATGAATGACTAGTGTTCGAGTTAGTTTTGCTAAGAGAACAGATAAAAGATGTTTTATGATCATTTAATTTACCCAGGTGGCTATTTTGGCTGTTGCTGCTACTGCTGTAATCAGACTCTGAAATTATTTCCCCGTTTTGGAAGAAAGAACTAGCAGCATGGAATTTTTCTAAGAAATCTTGGCCCAGCAGATGAATAGGAGCACAGGGACCAAGAAGAAAAGGATGGGTAGCTCTCAGAAGGTCCAAGCAGAAAGGAAAGGTTATGGAGCAAGAGTTGTTGAGAGTTGCTGAGACCCTCCTGTCTGAACTGTTGAATGCCTTGAGGTGGGGCTGTTAACTGGCGGTGGGGTTGAACACCTGCACCTCCATGGATGGGAAAAAACGCTCAAAGATTCAGTCTCAGTCTGGAGAAGGGGTTTCCCCAGGCCGATTAGGGAGAATGATAGGAACAAGGCCCTGTGGTTCCTGGGAGCCTTGTCGCTGGGGATTGGGTTGGTTGAGGGTTGAAAACACCCGGAATGCATTAAGCTTGTAACAGTCCTTCTTTCAGTCTCCTGGCCTCTTGCAATAACAGCGGAAACCAGGAAGGTTTTGGTTTTGTTTAGGGGTCTCCTTTGGTTTAGTTGAAAATTTACGTGTATTTGCATTTGCACCACACTTCTTTTCCTGTTCCCTAATTTCTGAAGTAGGTACTTTGGCCATCTCATTTTGCAGGTGCTTAAACCAGAATCAGAGAGGTCAAGGGACTTGCCTAAGGTCACACAGAAACTAGGCCAGCATTCACATTAGGCCTCTCTGACCTCAAAGCATACACTTTTAATGGCACTAAGGACTGAAGTGAGCAATGAGCTGCCTACTTGATATATAAATGCACCAAGAAGGTAACTTTAAAAAGAGTTGAGTGAGTGAAATGACAGTCTGATATGATTCTGGCTATTAAGTTTGGAACCCTGTGATTATCCTGTTGTACTCAGGATAATTCTGGGTGTGTGTCATCTGCAATTAATTACCTTCACGAGTTGCTGGAGTTGTTTGGGCTGTTTCCCTGGCTCTGGATACAAGTTTCCGGGGCCAGCGTGCCATTCTGTGGGGAATTTACCAGGTGGCTAATGAGATGGGGCTTATAAAAGAAACAGAGAAGTGATGGGAACAGGGGGGCGAGCCCTAAAAGTCAAGCTTTTTACGGCTCCCCATGCCCTCCAGCTGGCGGGTGAGATGCTGCAGAGCCCAGAGGGGAGGACCGTCAAGGAGAAATGCCGATTCCCTGGGGCTTGAGTTCCCTGGCAGCCCCGGCTGAGAAAGGAGGAGCAGTCAGATATCTTGGGGTGAGAAGAGACCCCTGCTTTCTGAAGAGTGTTCAAAGGAGGGTCCTCGCCCTTTTCCGGGTTCTTCATCCGATTGGCACGTGGCGGGAGCACACAGGGCGGTGTGTGGTCCTCGGACTCAAGTGTGGCCTGGTAGTGTCCTGGAAACTGGTTAAAATGCATGTGCCCGGCCCACCCCAGGACCTGTCTGCTGATGGCAGGGCCTGGGGGCCTGCTTTTTACTTTTCACTTTTTTTCAAATCACAGAATATTAGGCTGTGTCTGCTACAAACAGGACATTTCTCCTTCATAACTGTGCACAACAATCTAGACTGGAAAATCCACAGCCACGCATTCCTACTGTGGAGCCCTCCCCTCCTGTTCAGCTCTGACATCTTGCCTCTGCTGGAGGGTTGATTACGTCCGGACTGACTTGTGGCCTGTGACTGTCAGGCTTCTTCTGTCTGGAGCGGTCTCTCTCTTTCCTGGCCTGTCGTGGCCTCGACACCTTTGACGATTACAGGCCGGTTCGCTTTGTCGGCTGTTTCCTCAGAGGTGCAGCTTCTGTGTCTGTGCTGCTAACATCACAGAGGCGACGCGTGTTCTTCTCAGAGCGTCCTGACGGGTAGTGCAAGGCCTCAGTTTGTTCCTGCGATCGTGTTAACTCTGATCCTTTGATTAAGGTCATGTCTGCCCCTTGCTCCTCTGTGAAGTTCCCCCTTTCCCCGTTGCAATTACTGTGTGTTTTGTGGGGCAGTAGTTAGAGCCTGTGTAAACATCACTTTATATTGGCCAAAAAGTTCATTTGAGTTTTTTCCCATACGATGTAATGGAAGAACCCAAAGGAACTTTTTGGCCAGCCCAGTGGTGGGTCAGATGGTAAAGAATCTGCCCACAATGCGGGAGACCCTGGTTCGATCCCTGGGTCAGGAAGATCCCCCGGATAAGGGAATGGCTACCCACTCCAGTATCCTTTCCTGGAGAATTCCATGGACAGAGAAGCCTGGCGGGCTCCAGTCCATGGGGTCACGAAGAGTCAGACGTGACTGAGTGACTAACGCATGCATACCTAATACATTAAATGCTCCATTTAGTCATTTTTGTATTCCTGGGTTCCTATTTCGTCTAGTAGCTCACAATCTCTTACTGTCACTATTTAGATGTTCAACTTGCCCCAGATTTGTCCAGTGGGAACGCTTCTGAACTGGCATCCAGGCCCTTCTGAAACGCCCCCATGCGCTGACACCACATCTTGAATTCCAGTCCAACACCAAGGTGTTGACTTCTGGGTTTCTCCCTGGACATACCTGTCATGCCCTCCTCGAACAGCAGGAAGCCTGTCTCCCGCTGTCTGCTGGGTACTGAGGTATTTGCCCACGCCCCTCCCATCTCGTTTTAAACAACAGAACTCATGCCGGTCCTGGGTGTCCTTGCGGCTCCTGCGCTTTCTCTTGGGTGCTCCTTGCGGCTCCTGCACTTTCTCTTGGGTGCTCCTTGCGGCTCCTGTACTTCCTCTCGCTGTGGTGTGTGCTGGGCTCCCCTAGTTGGCAAGCGTGGGCTCTACAGCGTGCGGGCTCAGTGGCTCCAGCGGTGGGCCTGGCCCCTGGCAGGTGGGGCCTTAGTTCCCTGACCAGGGGTTGAACCCATGTCCCCTCCACTGACAGGCGGATTCGTAAGCACTGGATCACCAGGGAAGTCCCTTTCCCACTCGTCTTCTCTCTCCAGTGGCCTTCGCTGAACAGCAGGAGCAAGCGGGACTGGGGGAGACCTGCCCTCTGAATAAGCTCTTCCAGCCGATTCTGCTCTGGGAGAACCTCCTTCCTCTGACCGTGCTGCCAGAACCCTGGCCTAGTGCTTGAGGGCGTGGACTTTGAAGTTGCCCAGATGCCAGTCTCAACTCCACTCCCGAGTGACCTGGACCAGCCACCTGCCCCACAAGTGTGGACCACGGTGATGCATCCTTCATGGTTACAGGGGCTGAAACGAGCTAGGGAAACTCCGGCTGCTCCCCTGCAGGGGGAGACCAGCCCCCGCCAGGGGTAGTAAAGGTTTAGACTTGTGCCCGGAGCTTGTAGGGGTGAGGTGGGGGCAGAAGCGGGGGTGGTCACAAACCCTGGAATGGGGACTCGGGGTCAACCGGCAGAGCTCAGAGAGAAGACGGCCTCCAGGGAGGCTCCTGCAGAGGTCATAGGCGATCACCAGGGAGCTGGAGTGGGTGGGAGAGCGCGGCCAGTGAGGAGCTGGTGGCCACATCCCGGGGTGGCGGTGGGTTCTGCGTCAGCCCATCCCCTGAGCCACGGGGTGGGCTCAGTGGCCCTCGGGAAAGTCTGGGGCAGGCTCCCCTAGGCCCCGCCATGGCCATGCTCCGAAGGCACCCTCTGCTTCCTCCCCTGCCCCTCCCTGCCCGGGTGGTGGTTGACTGCGTGTGGCGAGTCGCTTCAGTCGTGTCCCACTCGTGGTGGCCAGGCTCCTTTGTCCTGGGATTCTCCAGGCTGGGTTTTATTGCTTCACACCTCTTGTGCTTTTTTTCCTCTGGAGAGAGGAGTGGTCTGGTTCTGACTTGGAGTCACACTTGCCGGCTCGTAATCCTAGCCCGGCCTCTTGCCCACCTGTCACTTGCCTGCACGTCCCCTTGGAGGTGTGTGTCTGTAGGTGGTTGAGAGCCTGCCTGACCCACTCCCTGGCCCTCCTCGCCAGTCAGTGCTGGACGAGCCTTAGCTTCTGGTCGCTCTCATGGTGAGGTTAGCTAGAGGATGTGAACACAGAAATGCCCTGCGAAAGACGATGCAGAAATACATGTGCTCATTTCAACAATAGGGGCGAGGTTGTGTGCCCTCCAAAAGGAGGTGGGACTGGAGTTAGAGGTCTGAGGAACATACACAGTTTTGGAAAAATGTGTGTTTGTGTGTTACTTTGCAGTGAGCTTGGGGCTGACCGTAAACACCACAGAGGTGGGGGATTTATGCCTCCCTTCCTGTCTTTTGTTGCTGCCAGCTTGGGCCATCATTTTCAGATAGCTTGGTCGCTGAGCCACGTTCTTCTAGTAATCGGGTGTGGTTATGGGTTGGTACCTAGTAGACCAGTCCGTTCTTTGCTACCCTGGGGCCCATGGCTGGCTGGGGGAAGGCAGTATTCCTGTTCCTGCCTTTCTCTGTAATGCTTTGATGCCTGCAAATTACCAAATGCACTCAACAGGTTCGTTGGTTTTGTTTTGAGTAATTACCCTTTGAGTGGTGCTGTCTGGGGCTGCCGATTGTTTGTTCCCGGGGCAGGCGTAATTGCTTTGACTTACACACATTAATTATTGCAGTCATTAGAGGCTGTTCGAGAGGTACTTTCCCCCTCCTTGATGGTTTGCTTCCTTTCTTGACGCCTTAAAACTGCAGGGTGGCCCACAGGCGTGTTTGGGGCTGGGGGTGGGAGCTGGCAGGGCTGTTTGGAATCCTAGAGACGAGACCCGAACACATCTCTGTCTCAGCTGCCGCCACCCACGTGGTTGGTCCTGGCCATCGTCATCTCTTCCCTGGATGGAGAAGCACGGCAGCTTCCTTCTGGTCTGACATTGGCCCCTCTCCACCCTACTCTTTGTTTCTCCCACATAGCTTGCCATTCCCCTGCTGACCACCTTCTCTTGGCTGCCCTTGGGGCTTAGACTGAGGTTCACAGCTCGAGGTCCCTCATGATTCCTCACCTGCTCTAGCCTCCTTGGCTTCCCTGAGTTCCAGGAACAGGCCAGGCTCCGGCCTTGGGGCTTTTCCTTTGGTTTGTTTCTCTGCCCAGAATGTTACTGTTCCACCTGTGGTCCAAGGTCTGGTAACACTGGTGTCTTTAGAAAGCCTGGTCGAAACGCCTTCTCAGGTTCCACCCAGACAAGCTGAGTCCGAATCTGGATTTTTGCAAGGTCCCCAGGGGCCATCTTCCCCCACTGTCACACTTTCTTGAGGTCTTGCCTCTTTGTCACCTTTTAGAAAGGCCTTCTCAGATGAGTCAACCTAAAATACCCTTTGTATCTTTTTCTCTAGCTTCATTTATTTATTTTTACATTAGTAGGCTTTGGGGAGCAGTTTTAGATTTACAGGAATGTGAACAGACAGCCCAAAGGTTCCCACATGCATCAGTGCCCTCCTCCCCAGGCTCCTCCGTTGCTAGCATCTGGGATTGAGTTGGCTACATTTGTTACAATCAGTGAGCAGTGTGGATCCTTTATTACCAGTCAGAGTCCATGTTGACATTAGGGGTCGCCCTTGATGGTGGACATTCTGTGGGTTTGGACAGATGGCGACACGTGTCTGCCATTGCACTCTCACACAGGCCAGTTCCATCGTCCTAAAGGTCTCCTGTGCCTCACCCGTTCATCCCTGTGTTCAAATCCCCATCAGCCACTTCTGTGACCTTTTTACTGTCTCAGGTTTTGCCTTTCTCAGAGTGTCATATAGTTGGAATCATGAAGTCAGTAACCTTTTCAAATTGGCTTCTTTCACTTAGCAGTATGCATTTCAGTTTCCTCCGTGTCTCTGTATAACTTGATCGCTCATTTCTTTTCACTACTGAATAGACCAAATGTCTGGATAGACCATTTGTTTATCCATTCACCTATCAGAGGACATGTTGATTACCTCCAAGTTTTGGCAATTATGAATAAAACTGTTAAATATTGTGTGCAAGGTTTTGTGGGGATGCTCATTCTTAACTCCTGTGGGTAAACACCAACCAGTGTCATTTCTGGATCATATGGGAAGAGTGTGTTTAGTTTTGTGAGAAGTTGCCAGACTGTCTTCCAGCGTGGTTGTCAGCATTTTACATTCCCACCAGCAATGAATGGCGGTTCCTGTTGCCCCACAGCCTCGCCAGCCTTTGCACTTGTCGGTGTCCTGGGTTTTAGCTGTTCTACCAGGTGTGGCTTTAACTCTTGATAATTCTCATTGTTCTCCAAAGCCTGTGCCTTGGCTGGTTTGACCACCTCCCCTAGAGACTTAGTCTTTCTCGTTCCCGCCTCCATTTCTGTTTCCAAAGCAGTACCTGGTACACAGTGGGTTTCAGGAAAGCCTCTGTTGAATAAATTATATAGCTCCTGCAACAATCCGGTGAGGCCCTCAGTATTCTTCTGTTGTTTAGGTGAGTAGATGGAGCTGCAGAGAGAGATACCACCCTTGCACACACTTGTCTAGAGGTGAAGTTGCCCAGACTGCAGGGCTTTGACAGATGAGGGACTCGTGGGTCGGGAATATGTCACCTTGGGCACGTTATTTGTCCTGTTTGTCATTCTTACCTCCCTGTTCCTTGGCCCGAATTTGAGGATCAAAATACCTGATAGAATAGTTCTAAGGGTTAAATGAACATAATAAGTAAAGCTATATTAATTATCAGGTGTGTAACACAGTAACCCAAAGTTTAGTAGATTAAGACAACACGTTTATTTATTTAAAACAATTAAGGAATACATTTACTTATTTGGCTGCGCTGAGTCTTAGTTGCAGCATGCAGGATCTGTTGTTGTGACTTACGAACTCTTTGCAGCATGTGGGGTCTAGCTCCCTGACCAGGCAGGGAATCTGAGCCCCCAGCGTTGAGAGCATGGAGTCTTAGCCACTGGACCACCAGGGAAGTTCTCAACAACCTGATGATTATCTCATGGTTTCTGTGGGTCAAGAATCTGGACATGGCTTAGCTGGTGCCTCTTACTCAAGGTCTAATGGTGGTGTAGTCAGGACACTGGGTGGAGTTGTGTTCATTTCAAGGTTCTGCTGGGCTTGGAAAACCTGCTCTTAAGTTTACTCAAGTGGCTACTGGCAGACTCCTTCCTTACCATGTGGTCCTCTTTCAGCCTGCCTGGGTGTCCTCAAGACAGGGATCTGGTGACCAGAGGAGAGAGGGAGGAGGGGAGAGTAGGCAGGGAGGGAATGTGCAGAAGCTGGGGAGCGTCCCGGGTAGCTATCATAATCTCTTGCTCTCTCTTTTTTTTCTCTACGTCAGTATTATGTCTTATTTATTTATTTTTGGCACTAGTGGTAAAGAACTCGGCTGCCAGTGCTGAAGTTCCAGGAGTCGAGGGTTCAATCCCTGGGTGAGGAAGATCCCCTGGAGGAGGGCATGGCTACCCACTCCAGTATTCTTGTCTGGAGAATCCCATGGACAGAGGAGCCCAGTGGGCCACAGTCCATAGAGTTGCAAAGAATCAGACACGACTGAAGTGACTTAGCAGGCATGCATATTTATTTGTTTTTTTCTTTTACATATTTTAAAAAGTTTCTTTTTTAATTGAAGGATAATTGCTTAGCAGAATTTTGTTGATTTCTGCCAAACATCAACATGAATCAGCCATCAGTATATATGTCCCCTCCCTCCAGAACCACCTTCCCATCTTTCTCCTGATCTCACCCCTGTAGGTTGATACCGAGCCCCAGTTTGAGTTCCCTGAGTCATACAGCAAATTCCCATTGTCTTTGTATTCTACATGTGGTAATACAAGTTTCCATGTTACTCCGTCCATACATCTTCCCCTCTGCATATTTATTTTTTAGTCAGAGGATAACTGCTTTACAATGTTGTGTTCATTCCTGCTGCACAGCAGTGTAGATCAGCTCTGTGTGTATATATGTCCCCTCCCCCATGAGCCTCCCTCATAGTCTGTTAATAACTGATCTCACAGCTGACAGCCCGTCCCTGCTGCTATTGGAAATGAGTAGTGAGATCGATCCGAACTCAGTTCAAGAAGTGGTTATTACACATGGTCGCTAACCCTGGGGTCTCTGGGGGACAGTCCAGAGCTGGCTCGCCACAGCAGTGCGCAGGACAGTGCTTGGTGCCCGGTGGGCCCCTTGTAAGGGTTTCAATGGTGCTGCCGCCACCCCCACACCGTGCCCCCTTCCTCTTCTTCCACCACCACTGCTACGGTGGCATCGAGGAGCTGGTCAAAACTGGAGCTGAGAGCC
>SJYX01002500.1:610837-627774 GCA_006410675.1 Oreotragus oreotragus
CTCCTACTTGGAAACTGAGGAGTCCTGGGCTCAGAGAACTGTTGGCCCCCATCTGGAGGGACAGGACGGATATGTGAACCCAGACGTGGATAACTCTCTAGCCAGACAACCTGCCTCCTCTTTGGCTTTATGCGTATAAAGGGTTCAGTGTTTTACCGTAAAAGCCTGCCAGGATATAAGTCCAATACTGATCAAAGAAACTAAAAGCCTGAAGCAATTGGAAACAGTGGGTATTTGGTTACTTTTTTAGGTGTGATGCTGGTGTGGGGATTAGATTCAAATAAAGACTCCACACCACTGAGAGGTAAATCCTGACGTTTTTATGGATGATGTCTGAGATTGACTTCAGAATAAGTTGGCGAGGAGGCTGTGGGTGTATATGTGCGTGTGCTCAGTTGTGTCCAACTTTTTGTGACCGCGTGGACTGTAGCCCGACAGCCTCCTCTGTCCAGGGAATATTCCAGGCAAGGATACAGTGAGTTGCCATTTCCTACTCCAGAGAATCTTCCCAAACCTGGGATTGAACCACATCTCTTGCATCTCCTGTACTGGCAGATGGGTTCTTTCCCACTGCGCCACCTGGGAAGCTCTGGGGCTGTGGTAGGTGAGGCTTGAAAAGAAACAATATCAGGTGTGAGTTGGAGAGCTGGGTGGTGGGTCCATGGAGAGCTGGCTAAGGCTAACCAGGAACCCAGAGTCTGGTTAGCTCCTGGAGACAGTCTTATGCATGTCTGGAATAGAACCTTACTTTACTTTTCAACTTCAGGAGCCAGTACCTATTCAAAAGGAAACATTAAATTAAAAGAATTGGGGAATAAGTGAAGCTCAGAGAGACCAGGGAATTTTGTCCTTTTTGTTGGTTTGTTCATGCATTTTCAGCTTGTTCATGCATTTTCAGCACCTCGATCAATGCCTGGCAGTCAGTAATACCTGCTGAATGAATAAGAGAATTGATCCCTTTTGGTAGCCAACACTCTAGCCCCCATCTGGCTGATGCTTTTGTTAAACTAGTGATGCGTTCAGTAGAGGTTAAATCCAGTTGTCTGGCCACATTCACACCCTGCTCTGATCAGTTTGGATTTTAAGGCATCTTATGCTCTGGATGTGAGCAGTCAATTTCCAGACAATTAAGGGGTAGTAAAACAGTTGAATCTAGAATGGCACATAAACTGATTTTTAAATATTTGACTTTATTGTTTATAGTTTTCCTTCTTTTTGGCTTTGTTGGATCTTCACTGCTGCAAGGGAGCGTCCCTGGTTTCAGCAGGCGGGGGCTACTCTTTAGCTGTGGAGTGCAGGCTTCTCGTTGTGGAGGCTTCTCTCATGACACACTGGCTTAGCTGCCCTGCGGCATGTGGCATCTTCCTGGACCAGGGATTGAACCTGTGGCCCCTGCGTTGGCAGGCGGGTTCTCAACCACTGGACCACCAGGGAAGTCTTCAGCTGGTTTTTGATTCTGCAGTTGAGTCAGGATCCCGGGAAGGAAAGTTCAGGCGTCGGTTGAATCCCGCAGTCCTCACTGCCCTGCAGTTGCACGGGGCTGCTGCAGTGTACGGACCTCTGTGTGCTGGAGAAGCCAGGCTCGGCTGTCCTCTTTGTGTTGATGTCCTCGTGTGAAGCTCGTTTATGCCTCACGAGTCTTTTGGAGCCACGTCTCAAACTGAGTTTGAAATTGGCATCTCCTTTCATCAGAGCCACGTTCAAAGCTGCACCCCCATCGACAGTAACATTTGCTTGGTCGTCTTTCTTAAAAGGAGATAAATCAGAGAGACAGCAAGTAGAATGGTGGCTGCCAGGGGCTGTCGGGGTTGAGTGGCAATGGAGGGTTATTGTTTAATGAGTGTGGAGTTTTTGTTTTTCAGATGAAAAATGTTCCAGAGGTGGGTGGTGCTGATGGGGGCACTGAAATGTGAAGGCACTTAACTCCACAGCACCGTATGCTTAAAGGTGGTTAAGATGGTAAAGTTTATGGCATGTGTACTTTATCACAATTAAAAGTAAAAATTGAAAAGAGAGAAAAGCAGGCACACCAAGTCTGCTCTCTCAGATGCCCGCGCTGTTACTGTTGCTCTTTTCTGTCCCCTCCCCCCGCCCCTCCCCTCTGCAGTGGGCATGCCCGTGGCTGTGTGATGTCCTTTTCAGATGCTCGTGTGATGGACCCTGGTCAGCCTCCTCCTGTCTCACTCTTTTTTTTTATTCACTAAATATTTTGGTTTTAATGTCCACAGTTAAATTCAAGCTTTAAAGGTATTCAGTTGGCACGAGTTGTAAGCTGTACATCGAAGAAGGTAACCCCACCACCTCAGTCAGGAGACGACAGTTCCATCACCTCCAGCAGGTCTCCCCCTCGGCCCCCTTGTGGTCTCTGCCCTCATGCCTAACTCTTGTCTGCCAATGACCTGTCTTTCTCTCCTGTAGTTTCAACTTTTCTAGAGTGTCAAATACATGAAACTACTATATATCACTATATATACTATATAGCCTCTGGGGACTGGTTTCTTTTATTTAGATGTTTCTGAGATACTTCCAAGTCGTAACATCCCTGGATAACACATTCAGTTTTATTGACCAGCAGTATCCCTTTGTATAGATGGGCCAGGGTTTAACCATTTACCCGTTGAAGGACATTTGAATTGTTTGCTGTTTTTGGTGATTATGCCTGGTGTGGCTGTAAACATTCATGGAGAGATTTTTGTATGTAAAATGAAAGGTCATTTCCCCAGGAAAAATACTCAGAAGTGACTTTCTGGGTCATAGGACAGCTTTCTAAAAAGCTGTTTTACTGTTTTCCAGAGTCACCAAACTTTTGTGTATTCCTGCACAGTGGGATTAAGAGTTTTAGTTGCTTCAAGGTGGCCCTGGTACTTGATGTTGTCATTTGACTTTTTTAAAGTGATTTTAACAGATTCATAGTGCTGTTTCATGGATTTTGATGACTGACATCTTTTCATGTGCTTATTTTCTGTCTGTTCATCGTCTTTGGTGAATTGTTCGGGTGTTTTGCCCTCCTCTCCTGCCTTTCTTTGGTTACGTTTTGTTTGTTCTGAGAGTTCTTTCAGATAGGAGTCCTTTATCTGATCTGTAAATATTTTCTTCCCATCTGCAGCTTGTCTTCTGCTCTTAACAATGACTTTCACAGAGCAAATCAAGTTTAACTTTTTTTAAAAATTTAAATGCTTTTGGTGTTAAATATAAGAACTCGTTGCCAACTCCCGTTTAGGCATGAAGACTTTCTCAACTTTTGTACTTTCCTGTTTTACATTTATGTGTCTTCCAGTTTGACTTAATATTTGTATATGGTGTGAAGTATTAATTGAAGTTTATTTTTTGTTGTATGAATAGCCAGCTGTTCCCAAACTGCTGAAATGGTCGTCCTTGTTTCTGAGTTGCCCTTGTACCTTGGTCAAAAATTATTTGGCCATATTCGTGCGAATTTATTTCTGGACTCTGTTCTGTTGATCGGTGTCTTTCCTTTGCCTGTGTTATGTTCCTTGATTCAAGTTTTATAGAAAGTCTTAGAATCGTGTGAGTCCTTTGAAGTTTGCTTCTATTTTACAGTGATTTTGGCTTCTATAGTCTCTTTGCCTTTCTGTGTGAATTTTAGAATCAGCTAATGTATATGTGTAAGATATCCTGCTGGGATTTTTGTTGTACTTGCATTCAATCTATAGATCAATTTGTGGATGGGCATCTTACATCTTAATGGTTTTGAGTCTTACAGCCTATGAACCTGTTATTTACATCCATGCAGCTCTGTTTCGATTTCTTACACCAGTGTTTTATGGTTTTTAGCACACAGATCCTGGACATGTTTTTATTGGATTTACACCTGTTTTATTGGATTTCACTCTTTATTTAAAAGAAAACAAAACAAAACAACAAACTAATTTCGGTAGGTAGAACCTCCAGTACTGTGCTGAATAGAAGAGAGAGATGAGAGAGGCTTCCTATTCTCAGCTGCATGGGGAAACTGTTCAGTCTCTCACCACTGAGTGTGGCATTAGCCGTACAGTTGCTCTTGTGTTTTGTAGGTCTGCTCTTAGTCTTCATATATGGTTGTTTTCTTGTCTGCTAGTGAAGTGTGTTGATGGCATATTAAAAATTTCTTTCTCCTGATTTCATCATTCAGAAACAAGCTCTGTTAATACGGTGCAATGTGTATATTCCTTCCTTCCTTCCACTGTGTCTTAGTTATGGCACACAGATGTTTGTTGTGTCATGTGGAATCTTTTGTTGTGGCTCACGGACTCTCTAGTTGTGGCATGCAGGCTTCAGTACTTGCAGCACTCGGGCTCAGCTACTCCATGACATGTGGGATCTTAGTTCTCCGACCAGGGATCAAACCCACTTCTCCTGGATTTCAAGGCAGGTTCTTTACCGCGGGACCACCAGGGAAGCCCCAATATCCTGGTGTGTATATTTTTAGTGCAAGCGAAAAGTGAAAGTCGCTTAGTCGTGTCTGACTCTCTGTGACCTCATGGACTGTAGCCTGCCAGGCTCCTCTGTCTGTGGAATTCTCTAGGCAAGAACACTGGAGTGGGTTGCTGTTTCCTTCTCCAGGGGATCTTCCCGACCCAGGGATCATAGTGGTGTGAATTGTTTTTTATTGACCGCTGAACGTCTCTGAGCTTCAGTTCTTTCAAGTGTAGAAATGCGAGTTATAAAAGTCGGGGACAGTCACCCCTCTCGCAGAGCTGTTGTGCAGACTGAATGAGAGCAGGCCATGTCTGCAACCCCTTGAATGTTCAGAGACCCTCTCGGAGGGGAGTACTCTTGTGTTGCAGATTCAATTCAGTCACTCAGTCGTGTCCGACTCTGCAACCCCATGGACTGCAGCACGCCAGGCCTCCCTGTCCTTCACCACCTCCTGCAGCCTGCTCAAACTCATGTCCATTGAGTCGGTGATGCCATCCAACCATCTCATCCTCTGTTGTCCCCTTCTCCTGCCACCTTCAATCTTTTGTGGCATCAGGGTCATTTCAAATGAGTCAACTCTTTGCCAGGTGGCCAGAGTATTGGAGTTTCAGCTTCAGCATCAGTCCTTCCAGTGAACAGTCCAGACTGATTTCCGTTAGGATGGACTGGTTGGATCTCCTTGCAGTCCAAGGGACTCTCCAGAGTCTTCTCCAACACTGCAGTTCAAAAGCATCAATTCTTCGGTGCTCAGCTTTCTTTATAGTCCGACTCTTACATCCATACATGACAACTGGGAAAACCATAGCTTGGACTAGATGGACCTTTGTTGGCAAAGTAATGTCTCTGCTTTTTAATATGCTGTCTAGGTTGGTTGTAACTTTTCTTTCAAGGAGTAAGTGTCTTTTAATTTCATGGCTGCAGTCACCATCTGCAGTGATTTTGGAGCCCCCCCAAAATAAAATCTCTCACTGTTTCCATTGTTTGCCATCCATTCGCCATGAAGTGATGGGACTGGATGCCATTATCTTTGTTTTCTAAATGTTGAGTTTAAGCTGACTTTTTCACTCTCCTCTTTCACTTTCATCAAGAGCTCTTTAGTTCTTCTTCACTTTCTGCCACAAGGGTGGTATCATCAGCGTATCTGAAGTAAGTAAGTAAGTAAAGTCACTCAGTCATGTCCGACTCTTTGTGACCCCGTGGACTGCAGCCCACCAAGCTCCTCAGTCCATGGGATTCTCCAAGCAAGAATACTGGAGTGGGTTGCCATTTCCTTCTCCAGGGGATCTTCCGGACCCAGGGATCAAACCCAGGTCTCCCACATTGGAGGCAGACACTTTAACCAGCGTATCTGAAGTTATAGATATTTCTCCTGGTAATCTTGATTCCAGCTTGTGCTTCATCCAGCCCGGCATTTCATGTGATATACTCTGCATAGAAGTTAGATAAGCAGGGTGACAATATACAGCCTTGACATACTCCTTTTCCAATTTGGAGCCAGTCCATTGTTCCATGTCCAGTTCTAACTGTTGCTTCCTGACCTGCGTACAGATTTCTCAGGAGGCAGGTCAGGTGATCGGTATTCCCATCTCTTTCAGAATTTTCCACAGTTTGTTGTGACCCACGCAGTCAAAGGCTTTGGCATAGTCAATAAAGAAGAAGTAGACATTTTCCTGAAACTCTCTTGCTTTTTCGATGATCCAGCGGATATTGGTGATTTGATCTCTGGTTCCTCTGCCTTTTCTAATTCCAGCTTGACCATCTTGATGTTCATGGTTCACGTAATGTTGAAGTCTGGCTTGGAGAATTTTGAGCATTACTTTGCTAGTGTGTAAGATGAGTGCAGTTGTATGATAGTTTGAACATTCCTTGGCATTACCTTTCTTTGGGATTGGAATGAAAACTGACCTTTTCCAATCCTGTGACCAGTGCTGAGTTTTCCAAATTTGCTGACATATTTAGTACAGCACTTTCACAGCATCATCTTTTAGGATTTGAAATAGCTCAACTGGAATTCCATCACCTCCACTAGCTTTGTTCGTGGTGATGCCTCCTAAGGCCCACTTGACTTCACATTCCAGGATGTCTGGCTCTAGGTGAGTGATCACTCCATCATGGTTATCTGGGTCATGACGATCAGTTTTTGTATAGTTCTTCTGTGTATTCTTGCCACCTCTTCTTAATATCTTCTGCTTCTGTTAAGTCCATACCATTTCTGTCCTTTATCGAGCCCATCTTTGCATGAAATGTTCCCTTGGTATCTCTAATTTTCTTGAAGAGATCACTAGCCTTTCCTCATTCTATTGTTTTCCTCCATTTCTTTGCATTGTTCACTTAAGAAGCTTTCTTATCTCTCCTTGCTGTTCTTTGGAACTCTGCATTCAGTTGGGTATATCTTTCCCTTTTGCTTCTCTTCTTTTCACAGCTATTTGTAAGGCCTCCTCAGACAACCATTTAGCCTTTTGGCATTTCTTTTTCTTTGGGATCGTCTTGATCACTGCCTCCTCTACAGTGTCACAGACCTCTGTCCATAGTTGTTCAGGGACTCTTGTCTATCAGATCTAATCCCTTGAATCTATTTGTCACTTCCACTGTATAATCATAAGGGATTTGATGTAGGTCATGTGAGAACGGTCCAGTGGTTTTCCCTACTTTCTTCAATTTAAGTCTGAAGTTGGCAATAAGGAGTTCATGATCTGAGCCACAGTCAGCTTGTGGTCTTACTTTTGCTGACTGTATAGAGCTTCTCCATCTTTGGCTGCAAAGAATATAAACGATCTAATTTCGGTATTGACCATCTGGTGATGTCCACGTGTGGAGTCTTCTCTTGTGTTGTTGAAAGAGGGTGTTTGCTATGACCAGTGCATCCTCTTGACAAAACTCTGTTAGCCTTTGCCCTGCTTCATTTTGTTCAGGTAGAAAATGTGTTGCAGGTAGGAAACCTGTGTTGCAGGTAGAAAAGCATATTTCCTATTTTTCATGGAGGGAGCTTCTGAATGAAGTTTTCCCTGTAGGAGGTCTTGGCACTGAGCTGTCTCTTATGTCTTAACTGGCATGGTAGAAGCATCACAGATGCCCATCTCTGCCATGCCCACGTGGGCAGTGCTTTTCTATCAGAGACGTGCTTCTCTTGCCCTAGGGTTTCTTTCCCATTCTTAGAGGTCTGTGCCCAATATGAAAGTGCAGCATTTCACACACTATTCAGTTGGAGGAGTTAATAGACGGTCAGTGTACATAAATATATTAAGGTCTCTGAGAAGCCCTGGGGAGGAGGGGGAGGGAGACGGAACTTTTCTAATGTTTCTAAACATCTCTGACTCTGTTCTCCCGTCCGTCTGTCTTGGAGTCCGTTGTCATCCCTAGGAATACAATTTGGAAAGGACTCTGTAAGCAAAGGTCCCCTTATACGCTTATTTTCTCTTAAGCAAAGGTTCTCTTCCTCAGATTTGTCACTGCCCTTGTGGTCTTTGCCACATGCTGTACTGCCTGTTGCTCATTCCATAATATTTATTGTGCAATCCATTCACTTTTAAAAACTTTTACATGCCTTTCCAGAGGATTCTTTATATCAGGGGTTCCCAACCTCTGGGACCTAATGCCTGATCATCTGAGGTGGAGCGGATGCAAATAATAGTAGAAATAAAGTGCACAAATAAATGTAATACACTAGAACCATCCCCAAACCATTCCTCACCCTCCGGTCCATGGAAAAACTTTTTTCACAAAACCGGTCCCCGGTGCCAAAAAGCTTGGGGACTGCTGCTGCTCTATATCATTTATGTTCCATACATGGGAAACTGGTGTTTTTGAAACATACCAGAAGAACTGCCTAGGTGTTAAAATACGAACAGTTCGGTGAAGCCCGCAGACGATCTCCAGGATGTACTGCTTGGGAGATCCTATTCTAGTTCATCCTCTTTGTGTTTTTTTTCCTTTCCCTGAACTGTGAGGAAGTTGTATCCACCCCCACCCCCCTTCAGAGTGGAAAGAACTGGGTGGTTACTAAAGAGGTGGCAGGGAGAGGGGTGTCTTCGGGTTTCTCTTCCCTTTCACAGGATGCACTTAATCATTGACCCATCCTGTCATCTCATGAGGTGGCAAAGGAAACGGCATTCTTATTTGGTCATCAGGATCGATACATTCTATATGCTTCCTTGTCTACAGATTAAAGTTCTACTGTGNCCTCAGTCTTTCCCAGCATCAGGGTCTTTTTTAACGAGTTGGCTCTTCACATCAGGTGGCCAAAATATTGGAGCCTCAGCATCAGTCCTTCCAATGATTGGCAGGATTGATTTCCTTTAGGATGGGCTGATTTGATATCCTTGCAGTCCAAGGAGCGTCTTCTCCAGCACTGCAGACCATACAGAGATGCATATCAATTTCTTTCTGTCCATTATTTTAAGCTATGTGCTTGGAATTCATACGAGGGGATTAGGAATAAGCTGGGATGAATGACAAGGGCTGGCCAGGGGATCCAGGAAAAGCAGCTGTGTCAGCATGTCCACTGGGGAGTGTTTTCCTGCCCGCAGATCTCGAGATTCCTTAGTTGTTTATTAGCTTCAGACACTGGCTCTTTGTATCACAGAGAAAGTGCAGCTGCCAATAGAAACATTTGTGACAGGCTGTCTAGGAGGAGGACGATAATTGAGGAACTCCTTCATGTCTGACTTTCTTTCCAAGTTTCTGAGATGAATGCACAGTTTTAGGCGACACCTCAGTATATGGTCGTGTCTGCAGCTGGTACTTGTGTTCTTTCTGCCAAAACACAGTGCAGAAAAGCACAACGCAAAGTGCTGTCTCTGTGGGCTGAGGTATAGGGAGATGCATCAGAGACAGAGTCAGTGATTTACAGTCTGCAGTTTTCCACTGAGCATATATGTGGCATATTATTACCAAGGAATGGCATCTCCGTCCATAAGTAGATGGAATCAGAAGCTTACCTTGGTGAATTGTTAAATGAGACAAACCAGTTGCAGAAAAATTTATAGTGGGACCTGGTTACATAAAGTAAACTCTGAGTGCATCAGGTTTGTAGTGACTCTGTGAGCACGGAGGAGACATGAAATGTATGTACCAGATGTTTAATGGTGGTTGCCATGGAGAAGGATGTGTGTGGTACAGTAAACAGAGGAAAAAAGTCTTTAAACAGAAAAATTTTGAGGCATGTGAAAAGGTGTTTCACCTGTGAATAATTACATTCCGTGATGTACGTATGTATGTATGCATGCTCAGACGAGAGTTCATAGGATGGAAGTAAAAATGTTGCTGTTCTCCCGTTGCTCACTCATGTCCGACTCTTCATGACCTCAGAGACTGCAGCACATCCCTGTCCTTCACCATCTCCCGGACCTTGCTCAAACTCATGTCCACTGAGTTGGTAATGCTGTCAGACCATCTCGTCCTCTGTCGCCTGTTGTCCTCCTGCCTTCTATCTTTCCCAGCATCAGGGTCTTTTCCGAGTCAGTTTTTTGCATCAGGTGGTCAAAGTATTGGAGCTTCAGCCTTAGCATCAGTCCTTCCAATGAATATTCAGGGCTGATTTCCTTTAGGATTGACTGCTTTGATCTCCTTGCTGGTAAGAGACTCTCAAGAGTCTTAAGAAGTTAGTGAGATTTATTTCAAGGATTTTTAGTGGAATTTTTACATTCCTTCTTAGATGTGTTCTGATTGAGTATTTTGCAATGAGTGTTTTATTTTTTTATAATCATAAGAGACACCCAATCATAAAGCTGTTTTCATCGTAAGGCAACATTCTAGCATGTGTAAGAACACTCAGGCTTAAAACCTGGTTGGATAGGGAATGCGTAGAAGCAGAAAGTGTGGAAGAGGCATTTGTCTCTGGGGCTAAGGTAAGAAACCAGTTTCAAATCCCAAGAGAGACAGGGAAGTGCTCACTGGAGCCTTGGAGACATAGACCTGGGTTAGTATCCAGACTGTGTGTCTTACATATGACCTTGGCGCTGGCCATGTGACCTTCTCCATGCTCCAGCTCCTCTCCTGCAGAACAAGGAGGGTATTACAGGGTCACCACACCTGACATATTGTTAGGTACTGAAGAAACATGCTTCCATTGAATGAAGAGTGGATGAATGTATATAAGCGTGCTTGATTCACTGAGGTCACATATGTAAAGTCTGAACTATGTGGTAAATTCTCAACAGATGGTCTTTTTCTCTCCTGACCTTCATGTCCTAGTCCTCAGCCAGGGTACCTGGGGAGTGAATTTAGTAGAGTGGGATCTTGTCACTGCCCGAGTTTCAGGCTCCATCCTACAGTCTCACATGGGGAGGGGGGTGGGGCAGATGCACTCAGTTAACTGCTTTTCGTCATTGTACCACACTTTGCTCATCTGTAAAATGGGTGTTGTTGTGCTAATATGTGCCTGGGAAGGTTTGAATGAAATAATAAAGACTTGATGTGATGCCTGGCAAATACTATTTAATACGTGTTCATTTCAGTCGCTTAGTCGTGTCCGAATACATGTAGTAGTTACTAAAAACACTGAGTGTTTCCCAAGTAAACAATACCTATGTGTTTCTGTAAATGGACATTCTGTAAATTTGTCCATTTTTACAGTTTCTGTAAAAACTACAGAGTGCCTGACACAGTTGGCACCTAACAGATTGTTAGATTCAAATAACCTGAGGACAGCACATGCCAGCAACCAGAATTTGTGGATGCTGAAACCAATTAGCGCTTATTCCCACTGTGAATGCGNTGTAAAAACTACAGAGTGCCTGACACAGTTGGCACCTAACAGATTGTTAGATTCAAATAACCTGAGGACAGCACATGCCAGCAACCAGAATTTGTGGATGCTGAAACCAATTAGCGCTTATTCCCACTGTGAATGTGTGGTTCTTGATGGCGTCACACAAATGTGCCTTCGCTAACCTTGTCGTTTCCAGCAGTGATCTCTAAAACAGAATATGTTAATGTCTACCAGATGCACAGTGTGTACTTTCCTTACACAGGTTCTCTTCCTTCCGTGGGTCTAAGATGCCAGTTTTAAAACACATTTTCTGACCTTCTTGTGCCCACAGAGAAAGCGAAGTGCTCAAAGTGCAGCTGAAGAAGTACGTGGGCGCTGTCCAGATGCTGAAAAGAGAAGGCCAGACAGCCGGAGGTGAGGGGCAGAGGGGGCCCGAGTGGGGCGGGGGCCGCACCTTCTCGCCTTGACCACCCCTGCACCCGGCCCAGCAGACACTCAGCATGGGATGAACACACCTGCAGATGAGCTAGAAAAAGGTGCTGCTTAGGATCCTGGAAAATTGATTAGATGAAAGACCCTGCTCTTCATTCTTGCAAAATTGTAAGACTTACTTGCTAGACTGTTAGCAATCATTGTATCAGTTTGTGCAGTTAGGGAGTTTTATGACTAAAGTCTTATTTGCAAAGTGGTGAACCTGTAGCACGATTAAGTCATGTCAGGCCATGGGTGAAAGCAACAGAATGCCAGAGTGGCGGAGAATCAGTGGGGTTAGGCTGATCAGGCTCCAACCCCAGCTCCAGTTCTGTTTCTTCATCTCTCTGTACCTCAGTTTTCTCATCTATAAAATGGGGGCAGCTGGCAGCACCTACCTCATGAGGCAATCCATGTAGACGTCTTAGCATGATGCCTACCAGAGAGGGAGTACTGAGAAGACTTGTTCCGTCACTAAGTCTTGTCCAGCTCTTTGTGACCCCATGGATGGCAGCACACCAGGCTTCCCTGTCCTTCACCGTCTCCTGGAGTTTGCTCAAACTCATGTCCTTTGAGTCAGTGATGCCATCCAACCATCTCATTCTCTGTTTTCCCCTTCTCTTCCTGCCCTTGATCTTTCCTAGCATTAAACTCTTTTCCAATGAGTCAGTTCTTCACATCAAGTGGCCCAAGTGTTGGAGCTTCAGCATCAGCCCTTCCAGTGAATATTCAGGGTTGATTTCCTTTAGGATGGACTGGTTTGATCTCCAAGGAACTCTCAAGTCTGCTCCAGCACCACAATTTGAAAGCATCAGTTCTTCAGTGCTTAGTTTTCTTTATAGTCCAACTCTCACATCTGTACATGACTACTGGAGTAGATTTTAGCTGCAAATAATAGTAGTCTTGATCAGAAATACGAGTGAATAGAAAAGTGATCACTTGGCCAAGATCTCGCTAAATAAGGTGGCGCTGTATGCTTCCTCCCTGTGCAGTCTGGCTGCACTTTAACTCTCGTGACTGTGCTGAAGTGTTCCTTAGGTCAGCCTGAAGACAGGGTATTTAACTTCAGCTGAAGTGTCTTGCGACCTTCAGCCAACTGACCAGAACAAGATTTTCTTATACAAAAACAAGCCCTTGGAGTGTGGACATTTTAACAGAGGGCAGTATGCTCCATGCTCACAGGTCCTGGGAGTCAGCCAGTCCTGAATTTGAGTTCAGGCGCCTCCTCCATAACTTGACCTCTTGGAGTTACTTAGTCATCTGAAAGAGGAAACGCCACACCAGTGTTAGAGGAAGTCACACCAGTGGCACGAGGGTTGTCGTGGGGATTTACCAAAACAGTGGATGCAAAGCCTTCATTCATATGGCAGCCAGTGTATAGTTGGTATCCAGTACATGTAGTTATTTTTCTGTGTCATAGAGACAGGATTATAATCTGAGTGTGATTTGCATAGTAATATCATGAAAGATTGGAATTTTTTTGAGTGTTTGTATTTATTATGGTCTCCATTTGATGAGGTTCAACACGTTGATTTTCTTTTTGCTCTTCTTTGATGGCATGCCTTGCTTTCTTCATCACTAGTTTGTAACTGCTGCCAGTCTGGGGGTTATCACTGCAGCATTAGTCTTGTCTTTCTCGGGGGGACCGTCACCCTTTCCATACGGATGCTGCTTGTGTGGCCCAGACTCCATCTCATTACACTGGGTTGTGTCTGCGTTGGCCCTGTGCCTCCTCACTTCTTGTCTTCGTTTCCCCAACGCCTGGCTTTTGTAGCCAATTCATTTCATTCACTGCATGTTTTGAATGAGTCGTTTAGCCCTTTATCCTTTCCAAGCAAGTTCAAGTCTATTCACATTTGACTCAGTAATCCTGGGATGAGTAGGTGTTTCCCCTGTGTTTTAAAATATTCATTATTAGAGGTTCAGGAGAGCTTAAAAGTCTTATCTGTGGTTTTGGGGTGAAAATGAACTCAGGTCATTTCCTTCTAAATCCCTGATTCTTTGCCTTACGAACGTCCTGAACTAGTGTTCAGAGGCCTTTCTTGGGGAGCCAAGTGCCTGTGCCTTATCTCAGGATCACGGGGTGGGGGCTCTCAATTTGCACGTTTAAATGTGTGACTCTCATGCAGGTGACTTGTGGACTATGCCACCACCGTTTCTGAAATCTGTACTCTGCCCTCACAGAAATTTAATTTGATCTTGTAAGAAAGTTAAACCTGGGGCGGGGAGTACCACTGGGCTTGAATTTGGTTTAAAATCTGCAATATTATACAGTACATTTCTGAGTAGGAGCATTTTTGGAATGAATCGTCCCCCGCAACCCCCCAAAACGGAAACTACAACATACAGAAGGGTTTCTCACTGCAGCCAAAGTCAGTTTTCCCAGGACCCAGCTTGAATGTGCTAAGCCAGAGCTGGGTATGTGATAACCCTTAAGTGGAACAGAGCAGAGAGATGCAGCATACTTTGTCACTCATTCATAGTCCTTTTGTTTTTTGTTGTTCAGTTGCTCAGTTCAGTTCAGTCGCTCAGTTGTGTCTGACTCTTTGTGACCCCATGGACTGCAGCACGCCAGGCCTCCATGTCTGTCACCAACTTCTGGAGTTTACCCAAACTCATGTCCATTGAGTTGGTGATGCCATCCCAGCATCTCATCCTCTGTTGTCCCCTTCTCCTCCTGCCTTCAATCTTTCCCAGCATCAGGGTCTTTTCCAATGAGTCAGTTCTTCACATCAGGTGGCCAAAAGATTGGAGTTTCAGCTTCATCATCAGTCCTTCCAGCAAATATTCAGGACTGATTTCCTTTAGGATTGACTGGTTTGTTTTCCCTGCAGTCCAAGAGAGACTCTCAAAAGTCTTCTCCAACACCACAATTAGGAAGCATCAGTTCTTCAGCACTCAACCTTCTTTATGGCCCAACTCTAGCATCAGTACATGACTACCGGAAAAACCATAGTTTTGACTATCCAGAACATTTTCTGCAAAGTCCCTTTTGCAGTCCCTTACTACTCTATTTTCACCAGGTCACAGAAGACCATCTACCATATCTGGGAGGCATCCTGGGTGGAAGGTCTTTATGAAAGTCCTTCAGTGTAGGCACGAACTGAGTGATGCTCTTCTCTTCCTTGTTTAAGTCCTGCATTTTATTCCTTCTCCCACTTAAGTAAAATTGTGAGCACCAGCTAACATGCCAGACATCAGCAAGCAGCCTGAAAGAAGATGTGCTTTCAGAAATTGTGCTCTGGCCTTTCCAGTGCTTTTACCTAATTTTCAAGTGATGTCATCTACTACTCAGAGAGACTGAGGCTCACTTCTCAACCCCAGCCAGCTGCTGACTCAGTTTGAAACTGAGAGTTTGAAAACTGTGGAGTATGTGCCCTGGCCAGGTTGGGGTGCCTTGGGGTGCCCTTATCAGGATGTGGTATCTTGGGGGTGTCCTGGACAGGCTGGGGTGGGGGACTTGGTGTTTCCGGGGAGCTGGGGACAAGGGGTAGGGAGAGGTTGGCCAGGGAGAGTCTTTTCTGATGCAGGATTTGCGTGGCTCCTGATGTTAGGTGGACACAGAGGTATGGACCAGCTTCTCAAATTCTAGGTAAGAGTTCAGAGTGCTTTTTCCACGAGAGAATCCTTTTAGGTTGAGGATGTAAAGCCTTTTCTTTTCTTTTCTTTTTTTAAAATCATTTGGACAACAAATTGTTTGTGAAACTGAGCTCATCAGTGGGGAAAAGGGTGAGAAATCATTGAAGCCCCAAATGCCTTCAGGATTGACTAGATGGCTGAGGGCTACGTCGGGATTGTTATAGTCATTGTTGTTGTGGGAAGTGCCTTCAAGATGAAGAAAAAAAAAATCAACTTAAAATGGACCTTTAGAATAGATAGCTGACAATCTTTAAGACGTCAGTGGTAACTCTATTTCAGTTCTGAGGTTATCGTGACTCTTCCTCCTCCCTAAGTTCTTTTTTTTTTTTATCTTTATTTTTTTTTTTTTGTATTTATTTATTTTTTTACNCCAGTGCTTTTACCTAATTTTCAAGTGATGTCATCTACTACTCAGAGAGACTGAGGCTCACTTCTCAACCCCAGCCAGCTGCTGACTCAGTTTGAAACTGAGAGTTTGAAAACTGTGGAGTATGTACCCTGGCCAGGTTGGGGTGCCTTGGGGTGCCCTTATCAGGATGTGGTATCTTGGGGGTGTCCTGGACAGGCTGGGGTGGGGGACTTGGTGTTTCCGGGGAGCTGGGGACAAGGGGTAGGGAGAGGTTGGCCAGGGAGAGTCTTTTCTGATGCAGGATTTGCGTGGCTCCTGATGTTAGGTGGACACAGAGGTATGGACCAGCTTCTCAAATTCTAGGTAAGAGTTCAGAGTGCTTTTTCCACGAGAGAATCCTTTTAGGTTGAGGCTGTAAAGCTTTTTCTTTTCTTTTCTTTTTTTAAAATCGTTTGGACAACAAATTGTTTGTGAAACTGAGCTCATCAGTGGGGAAAAGGGTGAGAAATCATTGAAGCCCCAAATGCCTTCAGGATTGACTAGATGGCTGAGGGCTATGTCGGGATTGTTATAGTCATTGTTGTTGTGGGAAGTGCCTTCAAGATGAAGAAAAAAAAAAATCAACTTAAAATGGACCTTTAGAATAGATAGCTGACAATCTTTAAGACGTCAGTGGTAACTCTATTTCAGTTCTGAGGTTATCGTGACTCTTCCTCCTCCCTAAGTTCTTGACGAAGCATTGATGTAAGCATCTGACGGAAGTGTTCCAAATGACGTCTTTGTTACTGACGGTTGGTTGGAAACTCCAGCTTGACTGAAGCCAGAATCACACTCCCCGGTGTGTTATCTCCCAAGTGTAGCACCCGGGACCCCCTTGTGAGGCGTTGTTGGGTCTGCAGAATGATGCCCACCCAGTGGGGACCGAGGAGGAGGACGATCCCGGGGGTACACGTTCTCTGTTTAACCCAGCATCTCCATTTGACTGAGGCTCTCACAGTCATGTAGGAGGTGGGGAGTGAGGCTGAGTGTGTGTTAATGGGGGCTGTCTTCTCATGGACGTATGGCCCAAGGTGGGGGCCCTTTGGTTAAGACCTGTGATGACTGCAGATCTTTCTGGGTGCCTCCTGAGGGAGACGCCAGCGGCGGGGCTGAGTCAGCAGTGGCGTTCCCTGAGTAGGCATCTCCTCCATCATGCCTGACCATCTGGGGAAAGGCTCTGTCAACAGAAGAAGGCTTGTTTCACCTGTAGCTGTGACATTTATCTCCAAAGGAGTCACCACACCCTAGTCCCCGTACACGTCCCGACCAAAATAGTGGTCATGGCCGAAGCATTTGGAAATCACTGTGCATTCC
>SJYX01002500.1:631496-667679 GCA_006410675.1 Oreotragus oreotragus
ACGAGGCCCTCCCCTCCCTCCCGCCCTTGACCTCAGCCGACTGGCTGCAGCTGGGCCTCAGGGCTCTACTAGGCTGCCAGTAGGAGCTCTTTCCCCATCAGGCCTGGAAGGCTGGAGCCACTGTAGTTGCCTTGTCTCCGAGTGGAGTCTGAGTGTGAGGCCGTCACACAGGGAGAGGAGCTGAGCTGAGAGGCAGAGAGGCCCTGGGGGTCGATCGTGTCCTTCGAGTCCCCGAATCCAGCCGTCCTGATGTGACGATGGTTCAGCCCTAAACGTACTGTTAACAAGAGCAATAATTCACTAGCCTCCCCTGCCACTGTCTTCAAGCTTGGGTTGGGTTTCCATAGCTTGGATGCATGTGCGCTCAGTTGTCTGACGCTTTGAGAACCCATGGGCTGTAGCTCGCCAGATCCCTCTGTCCGTGAACTTCTCCAGGCCTGAATACTGGAGTGGGTTCCGTTTCCTCCTCCAGGGGATCTTCCGGACCCAGGGAGAGAACCCTCGATTCCTGCGTCTCCTGTATTGGTAATCAAATTCTTTACCACTGAGCCCCTGGGAAGCACAGTCATGGCGAACTGTTTGCTCTTTCCTGGATGCAGGGTCTGTTCTGTCTTCAGGGGGAGCTGTCATTTCTCTGAAAACTGTCTTTCCTGACCTGCAGTGTCTGTATGTTGTGAGGTCCTTCCTTCTGGCCCCCTCCTCTCATGAGGTCCCCTCCACCAGAATCATCTGTCCTGGCCTCCATAGTCCTATTCTGTGGTGATATATTTTAAGGCTGCAAGCTCTTGTTGGCATCGCCGTTTAATTCATCAGCCACAGGCTCAGAGGCAGAGGGACAAGCAATGGCCTGTTGCTGGTGGCAATCAGAGTAATCGGCAGTGAGAGCAGGCGATCAGGGGGAGGAACTTGATGGATGAGGGAGGCTTGGGAGCAGTTTTAAAAGTTTAAGAAACAAAAGAAGTTTAAAAAAAAAAAAAAANATCTATTTCCCATGAAGTGATGGGACTGGTTGCCATGATCTTCGTTTTCTGAATGTTGAGCTTTAAGCCAACTTTTTTGCTCTCCACTTTCACTTTCATAAAGAGGCTTTTTAGTGCCTCTTCACTTTCTGCCATAAAGGTGGTGTAATCTGCATATCTGAGGTTATTGCTGTTTCTCCCGGCAATCTTGATTCCAGCTTGTGTTTCTTCCAGTCTAGCGTTTCTCATGATTTACTCTGCACATTAGGTCTTTCTAAACTGTAATAATTCTGCTTCTGAAGAAATAAAAGACTCAAGGAGTGTTATGGGATATTCTACTCCAAATGTTAATGATTATATATACCATGGAGGTGGCAAATAGATTCAAGGGATTAGATCTGGTAGACAGAGTGCCGTAAGAACAGTTGGCAGAGGTTCATAACACTGTACAAGAAGTGGTGACCAAAACCAGCCAAATAAAAAGAAATGCAAGAAGATAAAGAGATTGTCTGATTAAGCTTTACGAATAGCTGAGAAAAGAAAAGAAGTGAAAGGCGAGAGAGAAAGGTCAGTTTTCATTCCAATTTGAAAGAAGGCCAATGCCAAAGAATGTTCAAACTACCATATAATTACGTTCATTACACACAGCCATTAGAGTTATGCTAAAAATCCTTCAAGCTAGGCTTCAGCACTACACGAACAGGGAACTTTCAAATGTATAAGCTGGTTTTGAAAAGGCAGAGGAATCAGAGATCGAATTGCCAGCATTCATCGGATCATAGGGAATGGAAAAGAATTCCAGAAAAACATCTACTTCTGCTTAATTGACCATGAAAAGCTTTTAACTGTGGATCACAATAAAATGTGGAAAATTCTTAAAGAGGTGGAAATACCATATCATCTTACTTGTCTTCTGAGAAACCTGTATGAGGGTCAAGAAGCAACAGTTAGAACTTTATATTGAACAACTGACTGGTTCAAAATTGGGAAAGAAGTACATCAAGGCTGTTTATTTTTACTAATTTATTTAACTTCTATGCAGAGTACATCATGTGAAATATCAGGTTGGATGAATAAAAAGCTGGACTCAAGATTACTGGGAGAAATAACAACAACCTAAGATATGCAGGTGATTCTACTCTAATGGCAAAAACTAAAGAGGAGCTAAAGAGCCTTTGATGAGGGTGAAAGAAGAGAGTGAAAAAGCTGGCTTGAATCTAAACATTTAAAACAAAACCAAAAAACACTAAGATCATGACCTCCAGTTCCATCACCTCATGTTAAATAGAAATGGAAAAAATGGAAACAGTGATAGATTTTATTTGCTTGGGTTCCAAAATCCCTGTGAATGGTGACTGTAGCCATGAAATTAAAAATCACTTGAACCTCGGAAGGAATGCTATGACAAACCTAGGCTGCTCATTAAAGAGCAGAGATATCACTTTGCTGACAAACTTCCATATAGTCAAAGTTACAGTTTTTCAAGTAGTCATGTACAGATGTAAGAGTTGGACCATAAAGAAGACTGAGTGCCAAAGAATTAATGCTTCCAAATTGTGGTGCTGGAGAGGACTCTTGAGAGTCTTGTGGACTACAAGATCATACCAGTGAATCATAAAGGAAATCAACACTAAACATGTATTGGAAGGACTGTTGTTAAAGCTGAAGCTCCAATACTTTGGCCACCTGATGTGAAGAGCTAACAAATAAGAAAAAGACCCTGATACTGGAAAAAGGCTGAAGGCAAAGTGAAAAGATGTCGGTAGAAGATTAGACGGTTAGATAGCATCATCAACTCAGTAAACATTAATCTAAGCAAACTCCAGGAAATAGTGGAGGACGAAGGAGTCTGGAGTGCTGCAATCAGAGGGGTCACAAAGAGTTGGATATGATTTAGTGACTGAACAAAAGATTTATTCTAAAAATTAATATACACACTTCCCACACTTTAGAAGTGAAGTTATGACTTTATGATGAAGAAACAAAAGATTGTCTTGCTTTAGTTTGAGGGACATATTTTTCAAGTATTTTTGACATCAGAAAAGGGAACAAGCACCTTACACACTCATAGAAGAATGTGATTAGTAAATGTCTAAGAAGTAAGGTGATACTTGAACTGATTTTTCAGTGATGAAATTCAGCAGGCTGACAGAGGGTTGAGAAGATTTCCATACCTCAAGGTTAACATGTGAAATGTCAAAGAAATGAATAATCAAATTTGTAAGTTGTGATTTGTTCATTGAAACCAAACAGTATATGGTGCATGACAGTGGAAGATAACACTGAAATAGTATATATTATAAATAAAATATCATGTACAGTAATAATATTTCAAGATACTTGATATTAACTTCTGTGTGACAGAGAGCAGAGTCTCAGTAAGATATTTCACAAGAAAAATTTCATTATAGACATAACCTTTAGCAACATGTTGAAGCTAGACTTGGTTACTAAGGCAGAGGTGTAATGTAGATCAGTCAAGAAATGAAATGATTGGAATTATTATACAGTACTACATATTCAAAGGGAAGGAAATAAATCAGGTTAACTTTTGAAATGGATTTATAGCTGGTGGGAAGAAGATCAAATGGTCAAAATAATTTGATATCACCAACGGAGTTTGTGAAATATGAATGTTGACAAAATTTGAAATATGTTTAAAAATCACATAATTTCCATGAAGAGAGCAAAATAAACTCTTCTATAATTAATATGAATAACCTTTATTTCACACAATATTTTATCACACATAACCTATTAAGATAGATGTGTATAAGAGACAGCCTGTAATCTTTCTTCAGTAGCTTCTGGGTGATAAAATACAGCAACTCTGTTCCAAAACCAATTCAGTTGGAAATCTCTGGAAGCATAAAATTTTAGTATTAGCCTAGACTTACAAATACAGTTTTAANAAAAAAAAAAAAAACAATTAACCATAATGTGCTTTTTCTGTGGATACACCAAAATAACAAACATTGAAATGATTGATAGTGTCAAGTCCCAATAAGCATTTAGAGTAAATGGATTTTAAAAATATTTTTCCTGATAGAAGTACAAATTGGTAGAATCACTTTGTAAAGCTGTTTGGCAGGGTATGCCAACACAGCCTAGTTTCAACCATACACAACAATGGCACAATCTGTAATTTACTCAAAATATAAAATGCAAGTATAAGAAGCTGTATTCCTAAGAGCCCAAAGCTGGAAACAACAGATGTCCATTAAAAGTAGAAGAAATTTGTTTACAATCATATAGTCATACAATGGGGAGAAGGCAATGGCAACCCACACCCAGTACTCTTGCCTGGAAAATCCTGTAGGCGGACACGACTGAGCGACTTCATTTTCACTTTTCACTTTCATGCACTGGAGAAGGAAATGGCAACCCACTCCAGTGTTCTTGCTTGTAGACTCCCAGAGACAGCTTAGCCTGGTGGGCTGCCATCTATGGGGTCATACAGAGTCGGACACGACTGAAGCGACTTAGCAGCAGCAGTCATACAATGGACAACCACACAGCCATACAATAGACAACCACACAGCCATTTACAAAAAAAATATGTTCCATGCAACTCAGGTGTACTTTGAACCACTGTACTTGTATGTGAATTTATATGTGTGTGTGTGTGTGTATACAGAGAGAGAGAGAAGAGAAAGAAGGGAAGAGAGGGAAGAGGATATATTGAATAATTTCATAGACATGAAGTTAAAAAAATAAGACATTTTTGAAGAAATAAGGATAAGAGTTACATTAGGTGGGAGACTATTGAATGAGAGTTAAAGAGGGATTCATCTGGATAATGAAGAGTTTAAGTTGCGTGAGCTGTACATATATGATATAGATGTGAATGCATTTGTTGTTGCTGTTTAGTTGCTAAGTCATGTCCAACTATTTTGTGACCATGTGAACTGTAACATACCAGTCTCCTCTGTGGGACCCTGGGACTAGGAAACCGGAGTGTGTTGCAATTTTCCTCTGCAGGGGATCTTTCTGACCCAAAGATCAAATCCATTTCTCCTGCACTGGCAGGCAAGTTCTCTACCACTGGGCCATCAAGGAGGTTCCTGTTAATGTAATGATTATATGTATTATAAGTATGAATTATATGCTTACAAATTCTTCAAATTTTCCTTTAGCTTTTGTAGTCTATTGCCTTCATATCTTAACTGTTAAAAAATTAAATATAAAATACTTTAGAGAATATTATTTTGATGTCAAGAACTCTGTGATTTCCTGTACACATCTTCATCATGAAAATGCATACATATAATAAAACTCATTTTTTAAAAAAGATGAATATAAAAAACATAAAACTACTGCCAACTTTTCAGATACTTTTCAACTTCATTGCTTAATTTTAAATGCAATTATGTTTATGTATATAAGCTGAATTTTTAAAATAGTACTTGCTTCTTAATAAGAGAAGTAGGAACTTCTCTGCAAGTCCAGAGGTTAAGAGCCCACACTTCCAGTGCAGGGGGCATGGGTTTGATCTATCGTCAGTGAACTCAAGATTCCACATGCAACCCTTTTGCAGCCAAAAAATGAATAGATAAATAAGTAAAGAAAGAGAGAGAAGAAAGAGAAGTTATTGTTCATTTATCAGTTCAGTTAAGTTCAGTCACTTAGTCATGTCTCACTCTGTGACCCCATGGACTACAGCAGGCCCAGGCTTCCCTGTCCATCACCAACTCCCAGAGCTTGCTCAAACTCATGTCCATCGAATTGGTGATTCCATCCAACCATCTCATCCTCTGTCACCCTCTTCTCCTTCTGACTTCAATCTTTCCATTGAGTCAGTCTTTGGCATCAGGTGGCCAAAGTATTGGAGCTTCAGCATCAGTCTTTCCAATGAATATTCAGGGCTGATTTCCTTTAGGATGGATTGGTTGGATCTCCTTGCAGCTCAAGGGACTCTCAAGTCTTCTCCAACAACATAGTTGAAAATCATCGATTCTTTGGCACTCAGTCTAGTTCAGTTCAGTTCAGTTCAGTTGCTCAGTTGTGTCTGACTCTTTGTGACTCCATGAATTGCAGCATGCCAGGCCTCCCTGTCTATCACCAGCTCCTGGAGTTCACCCAAACTCATGTCCATTGAGTCAGTGATGTCATCCAGCCATCTCATCCTTTGTCATCCCCTTCTCCTCCTGCCCCCAATCCCTCCCAGCATCAGAGTCTTTTCCAGTGAGTCAACTCTTCCCATGAGGTGGCTAAAGTATTGGAGTTTCAGGTTTAGTATCATTCCTTCCAAAGAACACCTAGGACTGATCTCCTTTAGAATGGACTGGTTGGATCTCCTTGCAGTCCAAGGAACTCTCAAGAGTCTTCTCCAACACCACAGTTCAAAAGCATCAATTCTTTGGTGCTCAGCTTTCTTCACAGTACAGCTCTCACATCCATACATGACTACTGGAAAAACCATAGCCTTGACCAGACGGACCTTTGTTGGCAAAGTAATGTCTCTGCTTTTGAATATGCTATCTAGGTTGGTCATAACTTTCCTTCCAAGGAGTAAGTGTCTTTTAATTTCATGGTTGCAGTCAGCATCTGCAGTGATTTTGGAGCCCCCCAAAATAAAGTCTGACATTATTTCCACTGTTTCCCTATCTATTTGCTATGAAGTGATGGGACCAGATGCCAAGATCTTAGTTTTATTAATGTTGAATTTTAAGCCAGCTTTTTCACTCTCCTCTTTCACTTTCATAGGGGAATCTTCAGTTCCTCTTCACTTTCTGCCATAAAGGTGGTGTCATCTGTATATCTGAGGTTATTGATATTTCTCCCTGCAGTCTTAATTTCGCTTGTGTTTTATCCAGACTCGCATTCTGCATGATGCACTCTGCATATAAGTTCAATAAGCAGTGTGATAATTTACAGCCTTGATGTACTCCTTTCCCAATTTGGGACCTGTCTGTTGTTCCATGTCCAGTTCTAACAGTTTCTTATTGACCTGCATATTGATTTTGACAGAGGCAGGTTAGGTGGTTTGGTATTCCCATCTCTTAAAGAATTTTACACAGTTTGTTGTGATCCACAAAAGGCTTTGACGTAGTCAGTAAAGCAGAAGTAGATTTTTTCCCCCGCTCTGGAATTCTCTTGTGTTTTCTATGATGCAACGAATGTTGGCAATTTGATTTCTGGTTCCTCTGCTTTTTCTAAATCCAATTTGAACATCTGGAAGTTCTTGCTTCATGTACTGTTGAAGCCTTACTTAGAGAATTTTGAGCATTACTTTGCTAGCATGTGAGATTAGTGCAATCATGTGGTAGTTTGAACATTCTTTGGCATTGCCTTCCTTTGGGATTGGAATGAAAACTGGCCTTTTCCAGTCTTGTGGACACTGCTGAGTTCTCCAAACTTGCTGGCATGCTGTGTATAGCAATTTAACAGAATCATCTTTTAGGATTTGAAATAACTCAGCTGTCCAATTATAGGTATTTTAATATATGAAAATATTAATATAATGAAATACAAGTTATTTCTTAACACATTACTTTTTCATCAGTTGTATGCTGAGATTTCTGAAAAATGTATAGGTTAATTCTAAGTTCAATAACCAAAAAAGATATTCAAATTCACTAGAAAAGACAATCTTAAGATTTTTTTTTTTTTTTTGGCTTTGAATGAATTGACACTTAAGTTGTGCTATTATTATAGGTGACTATCAATAAGCTAAAAGTTATTGTGTATGTACTTTTTTATTTTCAAAATAAAGATAGAAGTGAAGAGAGGAGAAAGCTAAGCAAAACCCTCAAGGACCACCTGCCAGCACTGGGTTTATAGCATCCAATTTATAGTACATGAACAAATATCTTCTTAACAGTCCAATATTAATTAAACAATTATTGCAGGGATTCCCTGGTGGTCCAGTGCAAAGAATCTGTCTACCAATGCAGAGGACATGGGTATGACCCCTGGTCCAGAAAGATTACAGGGTAATCTGCAGGGTAACTAAGCCCGTGAGTCTAAACTACTGGGCCTGAGAGCCAAAACTGCTGAAACCCGCATGCCTAGAGCCTGTGCTTAGCAAGAGAAGCCACAGAAATGAGAATCCCATGAACCACAGCTAGAGCGTAGCCACTGCTCACTGCAACTAGAGAAAAGCCACATGAGCAACAGACTCAGTGTAGCCAAAAGTAAATTTTAAAAATTTATTTATACAGTATTTTATTAAAAATTTTTTCTAGCATTATTTTATTATCATAAATATCTTGTTAGGTCACTTTTTTGAGCATTTATCGCATGAAAGGCACATTTTTGCCTACGTAAGAAATTCACTTCTATTGATTTCATACTTGAGAGATAACATTGCTATATAAAAAATGATTGGCAAGGTAACAACACACTTCTATGAACTTGTGGCAGATCTCTTCTATTTCCCAATATGGAGTGATAATCAAAAGTCTGACACTAGCTGGGGTGTTTTTGATTTTGGGGTGGGGGGCAACTTGATCTACTTTTTAAAAATGCTTAAGTATCTTAAAGAATTTGTCTTTGTAATAATGACTTTTAAAGCTATAGGGGAAAAGGATATATTTCTCAAAGTTTTTCTTTGATTGTGAGTAATCTTTTTCAGTTGATATAATCCGGAACCTTTCATTTTTGAAGTATTTTTTTGTTTGTTGTTATTTACTTCTACTAGATGTGTGGTAATGTGCCTTCTTTTCAATCAATCTTGATTTTTTAAAATGTTTTACATTGTTAGTTAGTTTATGTGTTTTCTCATCTTTCAGTAAAATAAAACTTCTGCCTTAATTTCATCTAATAAACAGAGTTTGAATATTGCCCTTGTCACAATTTCCTGATTAGTAAGTAAAGATCCAATCTGTTATTATATCAAGAGGGATGATAAGTAGATATTTAATGACTTTATGCCAGTTCCAAGTTCAAATAGCAGCCTTTGATCTAATGTAATTCTGTAAGTCTGAAATACAGATATGTCCTACTGCTTAACTCTGAATACCTCTGTAAATCAAAAATTAATGTCACCACATTCTTTGCCAAAATTCTCATTTTTTTTATTCAACCCACTCCAGTATTCTTGCCTGGAGAATTCCATGGACAGAGGAGCCTACAGTCCATAGGATTGCAAAGAGTCGGACATGACTGAAGTGACTTAGCACACATGCATGCTATGTATGCAATTTGGAGTAAATAATGTGAAAAGTACTCTGTAACAACCTAGAGGGGTGGGGATGGGTGGGAGCTTGGAGGGAAGTTCAGCATGGAGGGCACATATGTATGCCTATGGCTGACTCATATTGATGTATGGCAGAAACCAATACAATATTGTAAAACTGCTGTTGCTGCTGCTAAGTCGCTTCAGTCATGTCCGACTCTGCAACCCCATAGATGGCAGCCCACTAGGCTTCTCTCTCTCTGGGATTCTCCAAACAAGATTACTGGAGTGGGTTGACATTTCCTTCTCCAATGCATGAAAGTGAAAAGTGAAAGTGAAGTCACTCAGTCGTGCCCAACTCTTAGCAACCCCATGGACTGCAGCCTACCAGGCTCCTTCGTCCATGGAATTTTCCAGGCAAGAGTACTGGAGTGGGGTGCCATTGCCTTCTCCACTGTAAAACTATTGCCCTTAAATTAAAATAAATAAATTTAAAATGAAACTAGTCCAAGGCCTTCTTTAATCAGGTTTACAATGACTATGTGACTCTTTAGAGGGTGTGAGAGCTAATTTCATGTCTCAATTTGACTAGCCTATGGTGCTCAACTCTGGTCAAGCATGCGTCTAGATGCTGCTGTGAAAGAATTTTTTGTATGTGAATAGCATTTAAATTGGTAAATTTTGGGTAAAGATTATCCTTGATAATGTTAGTAGGCCTCATCCAATCCACTGAAAACATTAATAGAAAAGACTGAGGGACCCATAAATGGAAGGATTACCTTTGGACTCAAGACTGCAATATTGACTCCTGGCAAAAATTCCAGGCTAGCACTGTTAGCACTCCTGGCTAGCATTGCAGATTTCACACTTGCCTGTGACCCAAATCATGTGATTCAATTCCTAAAGATAAATTTCTCTCTAAATATGTGTGTGTGTGTGTGTGTGTATCCTATTGGTTTTGGCTTTCTGGAAACCTTAATTAAATAGACAGTAACAGCATATTAAGAAATATACTGGCTAAAAGGGAAAATCTGCAGGCTAGTTTCAGAGATGTGATTTCTTTGTCACAAAGATGATGGGCACACTCTACACTTAAAAACCCATTTGTCTTTTATGTCACATAGGAAACACAGGGCTCTTTGTAAGCATAATGTCAAAACTGTAAACATTTTGGCTTGGATACTAGAGACATATGATTCAATAAAAGAGTAAAAGAACTACAGGAGAATTATTCAAGGAAAGCAAAATTATTCAGGGAAATAAAAAGAAATTCTCTTGTAGTAAAAGAAGATGAAAGTAAAATTCACTCAGTTGTGTCCCCCTCTTTGTGATGCCATGGACTATACAGTCCATGGCATTCTCCAGGCCAGATCACTGGAGTGGATAGCCATTCCCTTCTCCAGGAGATCTTCCAAACCCAGGGATTGAACCCAGGTCTCCCACATTGCAGGTGGATTCCTTACCAGCTGAGCCATCGGGGAAGCCCAAGAACACTGGAGTGGGTAGCCCTTCCCTTCTCCAGCGGCTCTTTTGGACCCAGGAATCGAACCAGAGTCTCCCGCATTGCAGGCGGTTTCTTTACCAACTGAACTGCTAGGGAAGACAATCGTAAAAGAACTACAGGATAATTATTCAGGGAAAGCAAAAGTTCATTTATACTTCAGATAGAGTGGAGAAAATCATATCATTTAGAGTAAAAGTTGTGGTTTGGATATGATTCCTCTCAAGCACTGCTTCTGCAGTCTTCAAGAAAAACACCTGTGGTTTTTTTTTTGTAAGCGCTAAAGTCAAGTCACTTAGTTGAGTCCAACTTTTTGCAACCCCATGGGCTATATAGTTCATAGAATTTTCCTGGCCAGAATACTGGGTAGGTAGCCTTTCCCTTCTTCAAGGGATCTTCCGAACCCACGGACTGAACCCAGGTCATCCACATTGCAGGTGGATTCTTTACTGGCTGAGCCACAAGGGAAGCCCAAGAATACTAGTGTGGGTAGCCAATCCCTTCTCCAGTGGACCTTTCCAATCCAGGAATTGAACCAGGGTTTCCTGCACTGCAGTTGGATTCTTTACCAACTGAGCTATCAGGAGAGCTTTGGTAAGCTCTGTCAACCTTAATATCTTGTTTATAGAACAGTAAACAAGATAGAGCTGGGGAGGAAAAAAAGTTTCTATTGTACTTAACTCACTGACAAGTCAGATATGTGTGTGAAACTAGGTCCTCTTAATTGTATGTTCTAACAAAGAAAGAAAGCAAAGTGAAGTTGCTCAGTCCTGTCCGACTCTTTGTGACTCCGTGGACTGTAGCCTATTGGCCTCCTCGGTCCATGAGATTTTCCAGCCAAGAATACTGGAGTGGGTTGTCATTTCCTTCTCTAGCAAATCTTCCCGACCCAGGGATTGAACCCAGGTCTTGAACCCAGGTCTCCTGCATTGTAGGCAGACGTTTTACTGTCTGAGCCACCAGGGAAGTCAAAGCCAATATAATAAAAATAAAATAAAGGAAACACAAAACAAAACTATTCCATCTCCTCTAAGTGCAATAATCCACATTCCACATTTACTCTTATTTTAGTTCAACACCTTTTCCAAAATTTACTTTCTGTATCAGGAGAATGATAAAGAGTATAATCTGCTACTTTATTACATTAACTGGAAACACATATTCTTAGAGGACTAAGTATAATCCTCCTAAGGTATTTTTGATATTATGATAGTCATTTCATAACCATCAAAACACGCTTTTTATTTTTACTGGACTTTTGGCCATTAAAAATGTCTTCCTAGTCTAGAGACAACAGGTCAAATTAACTTTAGAGTTGAATTTACATTAAACCTTTAGAATTGCAGTTATGTTAATAAGAAGGGTCAATGGTGCCAACTTAGGTGGGTTTAATTCCAGAAAGTTAGTGAAGAACAGCAAGGTGAATGTTACGTTAATTCAAGCTCTTTCCTCAAAATATCTGCCAATTAAAGTAATGCCAGGATAAAGTCCTAGTAAAAAATAAAAGTTTGGAGATGCCAAATTTCCTGGAAATTGAAGAACATAATTCTGCAGAGTAAGTGACAATAGGAAAACGAACCCAGATATCTGTTTGTGTCATTGAGATGTACTCAAAGCATGTTAAAAACCTAACTTCAAACTATGAAAGCATTAAAGCTTAAATGTGTTCTATCAGCATTTCAAAGGAAATGCAAGGCTCTTAATAGAAAGATAAGATCATATCTCTATGATTTTAATATACCATAAAATGCTCCATATCTCTATGTTTTTTTCTGTTCTTTCTTTAATAAACTTATTTTTGCCATAGGTAAGACCTCAGCTTCTTTTTTGTGCCTTTACTGAGAACTAGGTCCATGAAGAAGAGTCCTCTTCAACTCTGATTGTCTATTAACCATAGAACTATACTTATATCAGAAACAGATTTAGAAGCAAGAAGAAAGAAATGAAAGTATAAATTCAATGACAAGTTATGAAAATATTAAGGGAATGTACTTAAAAATATCATTTAGAAATGATAGTGAAAAATAGATTAAACTAAAAAGAAAACAGATGGAATCCATGATAGCTGAAAATTCAACATATTTAACCAATTTAAATAAATATATATATATATTATTTATGTATATATATTTCTGACTATACTTTCACTTGTGTATTTGTACATGGCCTATTTATCAAAATGATCATATCTAGATCATAAAATAAGTTTAAATGGATTTTAGAAGATTGAAATCATAATGAGAATGTTCTATGATAGTGGAATCAATGTAGAAAACAATATCATAAGTATCACACAAATTGAAATGTGTGATTTATATAACTTGTCAGAGAGAAAAATAAAATTAAAATGGATATTAATCTTCATAGTTTACTGCTAAAGCTGCTCTTACAGGAAAATTGTAGCTTTTAGTGCATCTACTAAAAAATAGACATGTGATTAATTATTTAACAATGTGTTAATATATTAATAAAAATATAAACAGCTATATAAATAATATGAAAAAGAAGACATTTAAATATGGGCATAATAGTGGAACAAGTACTTCAAAAAGAGTATCTAAATGCATCATAAATGTATGGTAATATGTCTAGCATTATTATCTATCAGAAAAAAAAAAAAAACAATTAACCATAATGTGCTTTTTCTGTGGATACACCAAAATAACAAACATTGAAATGATTGATAGTGTCAAGTCCCAATAAGCATTTAGAGTAAATGGATTTTAAAAATATTTTTCCTGATAGAAGTACAAATTGGTAGAATCACTTTGTAAAGCTGTTTGGCAGGGTATGCCAACACAGCCTAGTTTCAACCATACACAACAATGGCACAATCTGTAATTTACTCAAAATATAAAATGCAAGTATAAGAAGCTGTATTCCTAAGAGCCCAAAGCTGGAAACAACAGATGTCCATTAAAAGTAGAAGAAATTTGTTTACAATCATATAGTCATACAATGGGGAGAAGGCAATGGCAACCCACACCCAGTACTCTTGCCTGGAAAATCCTGTAGGCGGACACGACTGAGCGACTTCATTTTCACTTTTCACTTTCATGCACTGGAGAAGGAAATGGCAACCCACTCCAGTGTTCTTGCTTGTAGACTCCCAGAGACGGCTTAGCCTGGTGGGCTGCCATCTATGGGGTCATACAGAGTCGGACACGACTGAAGCGACTTAGCAGCAGCAGTCATACAATGGACAACCACACAGCCATACAATAGACAACCACACAGCCATTTACAAAAAAAATATGTTCCATGCAACTCAGGTGTACTTTGAACCACTGTACTTGTATGTGAATTTATATGTGTGTGTGTGTGTGTATACAGAGAGAGAGAGAAGAGAAAGAAGGGAAGAGAGGGAAGAGGATATATTGAATAATTTCATAGACATGAAGTTAAAAAAATAAGACATTTTTGAAGAAATAAGGATAAGAGTTACATTAGGTGGGAGACTATTGAATGAGAGTTAAAGAGGGATTCATCTGGATAATGAAGAGTTTAAGTTGCGTGAGCTGTACATATATGATATAGATGTGAATGCATTTGTTGTTGCTGTTTAGTTGCTAAGTCATGTCCAACTATTTTGTGACCATGTGAACTGTAACATACCAGTCTCCTCTGTGGGACCCTGGGACTAGGAAACCGGAGTGTGTTGCAATTTTCCTCTGCAGGGGATCTTTCTGACCCAAAGATCAAATCCATTTCTCCTGCACTGGCAGGCAAGTTCTCTACCACTGGGCCATCAAGGAGGTTCCTGTTAATGTAATGATTATATGTATTATAAGTATGAATTATATGCTTACAAATTCTTCAAATTTTCCTTTAGCTTTTGTAGTCTATTGCCTTCATATCTTAACTGTTAAAAAATTAAATATAAAATACTTTAGAGAATATTATTTTGATGTCAAGAACTCTGTGATTTCCTGTACACATCTTCATCATGAAAATGCATACATATAATAAAACTCATTTTTTAAAAAAGATGAATATAAAAAACATAAAACTACTGCCAACTTTTCAGATACTTTTCAACTTCATTGCTTAATTTTAAATGCAATTATGTTTATGTATATAAGCTGAATTTTTAAAATAGTACTTGCTTCTTAATAAGAGAAGTAGGAACTTCTCTGCAAGTCCAGAGGTTAAGAGTCCACACTTCCAGTGCAGGGGGCATGGGTTTGATCTATCGTCAGTGAACTCAAGATTCCACATGCAACCCTTTTGCAGCCAAAAAATGAATAGATAAACAAGTAAAGAAAGAGAGAGAAGAAAGAGAAGTTATTGTTCATTTATCAGTTCAGTTAAGTTCAGTCACTTAGTCATGTCTCACTCTGTGACCCCATGGACTACAGCAGGCCCAGGCTTCCCTGTCCATCACCAACTCCCAGAGCTTGCTCAAACTCATGTCCATCGAATTGGTGATTCCATCCAACCATCTCATCCTCTGTCACCCTCTTCTCCTTCTGACTTCAATCTTTCCATTGAGTCAGTCTTTGGCATCAGGTGGCCAAAGTATTGGAGCTTCAGCATCAGTCTTTCCAATGAATATTCAGGGCTGATTTCCTTTAGGATGGATTGGTTGGATCTCCTTGCAGCTCAAGGGACTCTCAAGTCTTCTCCAACAACATAGTTGAAAATCATCGATTCTTTGGCACTCAGTCTTGTTCAGGTCAGTTCAGTTCAGTTGCTCAGTTGTGTCTGACTCTTTGTGACTCCATGAATTGCAGCATGCCAGGCCTCCCTGTCTATCACCAGCTCCTGGAGCTCACCCAAACTCATGTCCATCGAGTCAGTGATGTCATCCAGCCATCTCATCCTTTGTCATCCCCTTCTCCTCCTGCCCCCAATCCCTCCCAGCATCAGAGTCTTTTCCAGTGAGTCAACTCTTCCCATGAGGTGGCTAAAGTATTGGAGTTTCAGGTTTAGTATCATTCCTTCCAAAGAACACCTAGGACTGATCTCCTTTAGAATGGACTGGTTGGATCTCCTTGCAGTCCAAGGGACTCTCAAGAGTCTTCTCCAACACCACAGTTCAAAAGCATCAATTCTTTGGTGCTCAGCTTTCTTCACAGTACAGCTCTCACATCCATACATGACTACTGGAAAAACCATAGCCTTGACCAGACGGACCTTTGTTGGCAAAGTAATGTCTCTGCTTTTGAATATGCTATCTAGGTTGGTCATAACTTTCCTTCCAAGGAGTAAGTGTCTTTTAATTTCATGGTTGCAGTCAGCATCTGCAGTGATTTTGGAGCCCCCCAAAATAAAGTCTGACATTATTTCCACTGTTTCCCTATCTATTTGCTATGAAGTGATGGGACCAGATGCCAAGATCTTAGTTTTATTAATGTTGAATTTTAAGCCAGCTTTTTCACTCTCCTCTTTCACTTTCATAGTGGGATCTTCAGTTCCTCTTCACTTTCTGCCATAAAGGTGGTGTCATCTGTATATCTGAGGTTATTGATATTTCTCCCTGCAGTCTTAATTTCGCTTGTGTTTTATCCAGACTCGCATTCTGCATGATGCACTCTGCATATAAGTTCAATAAGCAGTGTGATAATTTACAGCCTTGATGTACTCCTTTCCCAATTTGGGACCTGTCTGTTGTTCCATGTCCAGTTCTAACAGTTTCTTATTGACCTGCATATTGATTTTGACAGAGGCAGGTTAGGTGGTTTGGTATTCCCATCTCTTAAAGAATTTTACACAGTTTGTTGTGATCCACAAAAGGCTTTGACGTAGTCAGTAAAGCAGAAGTAGATTTTTTCCCCCGCTCTGGAATTCTCTTGTGTTTTCTATGATGCAACGAATGTTGGCAATTTGATTTCTGGTTCCTCTGCTTTTTCTAAATCCAATTTGAACATCTGGAAGTTCTTGCTTCATGTACTGTTGAAGCCTTACTTAGAGAATTTTGAGCATTACTTTGCTAGCATGTGAGATTAGTGCAATCATGTGGTAGTTTGAACATTCTTTGGCATTGCCTTCCTTTGGGATTGGAATGAAAACTGGCCTTTTCCAGTCTTGTGGACACTGCTGAGTTCTCCAAACTTGCTGGCATGCTGTGTATAGCAATTTAACAGAATCATCTTTTAGGATTTGAAATAACTCAGCTGTCCAATTATAGGTATTTTAATATATGAAAATATTAATATAATGAAATACAAGTTATTTCTTAACACATTACTTTTTCATCAGTTGTATGCTGAGATTTCTGAAAAATGTATAGGTTAATTCTAAGTTCAATAACCAAAAAAGATATTCAAATTCACTAGAAAAGACAATCTTAAGATTTTTTTTTTTTTTTTGGCTTTGAATGAATTGACACTTAAGTTGTGCTATTATTATAGGTGACTATCAATAAGCTAAAAGTTATTGTGTATGTACTTTTTTATTTTCAAAATAAAGATAGAAGTGAAGAGAGGAGAAAGCTAAGCAAAACCCTCAAGGACCACCTGCCAGCACTGGGTTTATAGCATCCAATTTATAGTACATGAACAAATATCTTCTTAACAGTCCAATATTAATTAAACAATTATTGCAGGGATTCCCTGGTGGTCCAGTGCAAAGAATCTGTCTACCAATGCAGAGGACATGGGTATGACCCCTGGTCCAGAAAGATTACAGGGTAATCTGCAGGGTAACTAAGCCCGTGAGTCTAAACTACTGGGCCTGAGAGCCAAAACTGCTGAAACCCGCATGCCTAGAGCCTGTGCTTAGCAAGAGAAGCCACAGAAATGAGAATCCCATGAACCACAGCTAGAGCGTAGCCACTGCTCACTGCAACTAGAGAAAAGCCACATGAGCAACAGACTCAGTGTAGCCAAAAGTAAATTTTAAAAATTTANTGCCTAGAGCCTGTGCTTAGCAAGAGAAGCCACAGAAATGAGAATCCCATGAACCACAGCTAGAGCGTAGCCACTGCTCACTGCAACTAGAGAAAAGCCACATGAGCAACAGACTCAGTGTAGCCAAAAGTAAATTTTAAAAAATTATTTATACAACATTTTATTAAAAATTTTTTCTAGCATTATTTTATTATCATAAATATCTTGTTAGGTCACTTTTTTGAGCATTTATCGCATGAAAGGCACATTTTTGCCTACGTAAGAAATTCACTTCTATTGATTTCATACTTGAGAGATAACATTGCTATATAAAAAATGATTGGCAAGGTAACAACACACTTCTATGAACTTGTGGCAGATCTCTTCTATTTCCCAATATGGAGTGATAATCAAAAGTCTGACACTAGCTGGGGTGTTTTTGATTTTGGGGTGGGGGGCAACTTGATCTACTTTTTAAAAATGCTTAAGTATCTTAAAGAATTTGTCTTTGTAATAATGACTTTTAAAGCTATAGGGGAAAAGGATATATTTCTCAAAGTTTTTCTTTGATTGTGAGTAATCTTTTTCAGTTGATATAATCCGGAACCTTTCATTTTTGAAGTATTTTTTTTGTTGTTGTTATTTACTTCTACTAGATGTGTGGTAATGTGCCTTCTTTTCAATCAATCTTGATTTTTTAAAATGTTTTACATTGTTAGTTAGTTTATGTGTTTTCTCATCTTTCAGTAAAATAAAACTTCTGCCTTAATTTCATCTAATAAACAGAGTTTGAATATTGCCCTTGTCACAATTTCCTGATTAGTAAGTAAAGATCCAATCTGTTATTATATCAAGAGGGATGATAAGTAGATATTTAATGACTTTATGCCAGTTCCAAGTTCAAATAGCAGCCTTTGATCTAATGTAATTCTGTAAGTCTGAAATACAGATATGTCCTACTGCTTAACTCTGAATACCTCTGTAAATCAAAAATTAATGTCACCACATTCTTTGCCAAAATTCTCATTTTTTTTATTTGTGGCAGTTGCAAAAATTATACTGTTTAGATTGTGATACATCTGTGGTCCTTAATGGACACTTGCACATGTTTTCTGAAAGTTTATATATATTGTTCTAACTGACTTAGGTATGAATATGTGAAGAGAGATAAGGAAGGTAGTTTTCTGATGGCAAAAGGCCATTTGTCCCAGGAATAGATTTCAGGGCAATGGGCTCCTGTGAAGAATTTGTGTTTATTATTCAAGTGGTAGACAGAGGAGAAAGTGGGGTTAACTACTTTCCAGTTTCTGACAGACATTTCGCTCAGTGTTTAATGCAGGTAGACTGTCTTCTGAGCCTTACTGAACTTTAATGATAGATTTGGAACTAATCTTAGTTTAAGTCGGTGATGTGAGTTTTCATCTATTATATTGCTTCTATATAAAATATGAAAAGTTAGGAAAGAATATGCTGAGGGCTCCTGGTCAGAACCAGATGACATTTTAAAATTAGAGGTCAGTTTTTCATTTATTACTCTATTCCCTGGTCATTTAATTTTCTTTCAAATAATTATCTTGTCTCTTTTTATAAACCTCTGTTGTCATTCTTAAATAACTTGAGATGGAAAATGTATGATGTATAAAAGTTTGGAGCAATACAATTTAATCCTGAAACAATCTCCTTAATAGGCACCTTAATAAAACAAATTTTTACTTATGTATTAATTAAAAATCTGGATAATAATGGAGAAACACCTCAGGTTCAAAAAATGTTTTATACTTATAAGCAAATCTGTTTAACTGAATTAATTAGAAACAGCATCCTTCAGAGCCTGATTTTATGCACTTAGCAATTTACTATGCATGTAGTAACCTAGATGATCAATGTAAAAATATATACATATATGTGCTTATACAGTATATTTTACATATATATATACATACACATCGGGGAAGGCAATGGCACCCCACCCCAGTACTCTTGCCTGGAAAATCCAATGGACAGAGTAGCCTGGTGGGCTGCAGTCCATGGGGTCGCTAACAGTCGGGCAGACTGAGCGACTTCACTTTAACTTTTCTCTTTCATGCATTGGAGAAGGAAATGGCAACCCACTCCAGTATTCTTGCCTGGAGAGTCCCAGGGATGGGGGAGCCTGGTGGGCTGCCGTCTATGGGGTCACACAGAGTCGGACACGACTGAAGTCACTTAGCAGCAGCAGCATACATACACATAACTAATTTTAATGACCAACCAGTTGCCTGTGTTTATTATGTTGTACATATGAATAAAGGAATCCTTAAACCTGGTAAATCAAATACTTTGGGGATAACAAAGGTGAAATTTCTGATGCATAATCATGATTACAGATCATGTGCAATGGTCATATTTATTTTCTTAAGCAATATTTACCGAAAAGAAATCAAAAAGGAGTTCATATCAGCCACCTTTTTAGAATTTTGGACGATGCATATTTGATAATGAATGGTAAAGGCCAGTATAAAGTATCTTTAAACACATTTGCCATTACTTCAACATTTGTAATTTGGAATTGGATTCTATCATTTAATTTCTTAAGGTCTTCACTCTCCTTACCCTCACCCCCAGCAACAGTATCTATTATAATGACCTGAAATTATTAGGTCTTCAATAAATCAGTTAGTTGATTGATTGTATATATAAGATTTATTCAAAGATAATGATCTCAAGTTTCACACTGTGAATCTAATACAAATGTATACGTATACAGATATAGCTATTTAATTTTGGTTTTGCATACATTTTAAATATTAAAAAAGGCAAACTATGGAATAAACCATTCTCATTTAAACTTAGTCTTCCTCATTAATTTTTCATTGTACAAATCTCTGTCTATAGAGGCTCCATCTTACAACACAATGGAGACCTTCAGGTGTTTAACAAGATGCATTGCCAAGTTTTAATAGAATTCTGCTGATGAAAGACTTTGGAGTTACTACTCCTCTGACTTTTCTAACTATAAATCCTACAGACTTGGCCATCGTTCAAGTCAAAGCTGCTAGAATTATTCATGCTTGCTATGTTGCTTTAAAACTGAATCTTTTCTACAAATACTTTGCAGAAAAAGCAATAAGAAAATGGTTGAGAATAAAAATCTCTGCAAAATCAAAGTGGTAAATAGGTAAAAATAAGTAAAATCAATTATTACCTATTTATTTAACTTGTCTGTTGCAAGAGAGGTACACTGTTGTAAGATTTTTGCTTAATAAGCTGTTACCAAAAATTGGCAAAACACATAACCTTGGGCTACATATTTTTTATTAGATGGGCCTAACAGGGCAACTTATCAAACTCTGTCTCTTTTTATATCTAAAATATAAGCGATGCATTAGAAGTTCTCAACTAAGGGGAATATTGCTCCCCAGGCATCATTTTGCAGGATCTAGGGACATTTCATTTCCTTACACTGTGTGGAGACAGCTACTGTCATCTGTGGGGTGATGGTTTGGAATGATGCTAAACATACAGCTCCCAGAAAAAGAAGTATACAATCAGGATGTCATGGTGCTGAATTAAAAGCCAAGACAATGGATTAGCCTAAATCTTGCTATTTTTTAAAGCACAATTGTCTCAGTGGCTTAAGGTTTTACTAACAATCTAAGATTTTTTCCATTCCCAGGACTGGAACATTCTCATTACTTGTTTCAAATCACTTTAAGCTGCTCAGTATAAAATGCAAGGAATCACATTCTCTACACTAGGGAAAGCAGAACCTTCTGGGCTGAGGTGGATAAGTATAGTTGTTAATAAATAAATAGTGTTTCAAATTTTTTGAAATTTAAAATATCTGGACAGATAACTTCTAGGTTAGACACTGTTAATGTACTTAAACTTTTTACTGGTGTCCTATATGTTGGAATCATCTGTTATATATTGCCGTATTTACTGTATGTGAAGGAAGCAGAAGTGGAAAAGTCCTTAATCTCATCATTCTCCAAGCAGAGAAGTGACACATGCCTGGTATATACAAGACATGTCTCTGGAACTCCAGGTGGTCAGAAACAAAGATAATATCTCTGTTTACCTTAATCACAGAAAAGTGAAAGTAAAGTGAAATTTTCAGTCAATCAGTTGCACCTGACTCTTTCTGAAGCTGTGGTCTATAGCCCACCAGGCTCCTCTGTCAGTGAGATTCTCCAGGCAAGAATGTTAGAGTGAGTTGCCATGCCCTACTCCAGGGGATCTTCCCAACTCAGGGATAGAACCCAGATCTCCTTCAACACTTGCACTGTAGGCAGATTCTTTATTGCTGAGCCACCAGGCAAGTCCTGTCGCTCATTAGTAGGTCTGTATTGTGAGCTATGGAAGAGTCATCTCTCATTCTTGGGAGGTAAGGGAAATGCTTTGCTGGGGGGGAAAATTGATTTTAAATCTAGACTATAACTTAACCTAAACGTTGCCTTTCAGGTTGTGATACTCAATTGCCACAATGAGAAAGGTCAGAAGGAAAAATAATAGTTATTTGTCCAAAGATGTTTCATTTTTACAATCTGATCATGCCAAAGAAATGTTCAGAGTTTTTATGAGGAGGGCATTTAGAGTGCAGTTCTTCAAGGTACTCTTACCTTTTTTCTGTAGGAAATGTATTTTAAACATTTTGGATATCTTAAAAGAAACATTTTACCTACTGACTACTGTCACTGAATCTTTTTCTGACTTGTAATTTATCTTGTTTCTTTCTGTTGGCTACACTAATGGATAATAGATATTCTTTCCTTAGACTGTCTTTGACAATACAAATCATTTTCAATTTAATCATAGTGATGCATTCATTTGACAGAGACATCTTGGACTGAACAATTTTCTGGTCTGAGCAGCTACATTTTAAGTTATCATCAAGTCCCAGGTGGTGCCATTGTAACACTACATATTTAAGTAATTAAAATATAAGCTGGAATACTCATGACACATATAAAGATACAATTAATATTACAGTGTCCATTCATTTTTAATTCTCCCCTTCTCAACTATAGTTGGTTTACCTGTATGCCTACTCATCATCTCATCTTATCTTGTCAAAATAAGCTGTTTTTCTTTATTTAAAAATTGTTTAGAAAGATTTACTGTTAAGAATAGCTATAACTAGTGTTCACTCCCTTTCATTTAAACTATCCAAATTTAATGACTATAAAATTTTATAACTTTCTAGGCATTGCTGCTCCAGTTCCCAATTTAAAGTAAGTGTATTTTGCTGTTTTCTAGCATGATTGTTTTCATACTGTTCATGGGGTTCTCAAGGCAAGAATACTGAAGTGGTTTGCCATTCCCTTCTACAGTGGACCACATTTTTTCAGGCCCTGAATAGCATGAATATGCCCTTCAGCCACTCCATGTAGCTGGATGACATGTCCAGTGCCCTGGTTGTCCCACTGCTAGTCCTCGTTGAGTAAGTAAACCTTCACTGTTCATGAGGTGTCGGTCAATGTGAGGCCTGGGGTCAAAGCAAAGGCCTTGCTGGAATGGCTGGAAGGGTGTCAGCAGAAGGCTAGAGATAATATTGGATGATGCCCAGGAGAGGAGGTCCCCTGGCCTCACTGCTGCTGCTGGCTGCCCTGAAGTCCATCTTATAGCCAGAAGTTGCTGTCTCCCCTAGAGCACATCTGCCATCCAGATGATTTCCTTAAAAATTAATTTTGGCAAATAGTAAGAAGCATGACCTAATGGGGACAAATGATATAATCAAGCTTGATTGGATTTAAAATTATTTTGCAATGAGTCTTCATTGTTTCCAAAACAAACAACATAATTCCATCAAATAGGAAATTAACTTGATTAAACATATGGGTTTATTATCTTAGTATTTAAATATCTTAAGTAGGAAGTCAATTGAGAAAGTTTCAGATGGCTGATGGCTAGTCATGTCAGAAGTGACATGGTGTCCTTGGAGGAGACATTTTAATATAAAAGTGAGGTTTCTTATATTTTATTCCTGTAACACATGAGTCTATCTTTTTAATGATCAAATGTTTTAAATGGACAAAGTAATTTCGTGGGTGACTAATTCCACAGATGGAAAATCATACCTACCACCTGTTCGAGGTAGACTACAACTGATACAGTTTCCCAAACACCTGGGCTTGTCCTTGCTCTTCTATTTACATGCTTCATGACCTTGGAAAATATATCAATATGTTGCCGGGTATCAGCTTTGTGGTTACAATATAAAGATAATGTGATAATAAAATACTCTCTACCTATTATGAATCCTGATTTGAAGTTAAACATATAAATCAAACTATGGCACAAAAAGTTACATTAATAATTTGCAAATGTGAGCTGCAGTAGACATGAATATTAGGAATACATTACACTGAAGTCCTGTTAGCAATGGCTCTTTCAGAATTACACAAACTGAAGTAGCTTTCTCATCTTCAAAAGATCATTGTTCACATAGAAGTAGAAAATGCACGTGTGCAAGCTTTGTCAGATGCTGGCTTCCCAAACAACCCAAGAAACACATTTGTAAGTTGAAGCTGGATTTATTGCTTGCTGCATTGAAGAAGAGTACTACCTTGACAGAGTTTTATTAGTAGTATCAGTGAGGAGTCTTTGAAATTTTGTGATCTGGTTTCAGGTAAGTGCTTCAGTGAAAGTATTTAATTGCTGTTGATTAAGGAACATGATATGGTATTTAAGAATTGGTGGATATAAGTTTCAAAAGCTTTAGAGGATAAGCAATTGCTTATTGTTGTCTACTGAAAAGTAGAACGGTTTTATGTGTATTAAAGTGAGTTATTCAGGAAGTTCCTGAAACAAACAGTAATATTATTTAAACATTTATCTTCTTGGATAAAAATTTTCTGGAAGAATAACGTCATATTGATGAAGACAATGACATTTTATTAGTGAAGAGAGCTGAAGAAAAAAAGTGATGTTAATGTAGATGATAAGATGAGTGAGTTGTGACACCACAGACTGTAGCACACTGGGCTCCTCTGGGAATTCTCTATACAAAAATTCAATGGAATTCTCTATACAAAAATATTGGATTATATAGTATTTTTGTATTTATCCAGGAGACCTTCTCACCCAGGGATCAAACTCAGGTCTACTATGTGGCAGGCAGATTCTTTACCATCCGAGCCACCATAAAAGCCCCATAGATGGTTTCAGTACTCTTTAAATAATGAAAATGTTCAAATAAAATATATGTTTACTTATATATACTCTATAACTAAAAGGAATATTATATATGTTCAAATTTTTCCTAAACCTAATATAAATCACCTGTATGAATTTCTGAAAATAATTCAGGTAAACAAAATGATTCCCTGGGAAAATCCTAGATTAGTATATTGAGGAGGGCATAGCAACCCACTCCAGTATGCCTGCCTGGAAAATCTCCATGGACAGAGATGCCTGGTGGACTACCGTCCATGGGGCCACAGAGTAGGACATGACTGAGTGACTAAGCACAGCACACAGCAGTATAAAGAGAGAACTAGTAGAAATAGAAAGAGTCAAATTGACATTGACTTTGCATTCAGTTTAGTTCAGTTCAGTAGCTCAGACATGCCCGACTCTTTCTGACCCCATGAATTGCACCATGCCAGGCCTCCCTGTCCATCACCAACTCCCGGAGTTCACCCAAACTCATTTCCATCGAGTCAGTGATGCCATCCAGCCATCTCATCCTCTGTCATCTCCTTCTCCTCCTGCTCCCAATCCCTCCCAGCAACAGAGTCTTTTCCAATGAGTCAACTCTTCGCATGAGGTGGCCAAAGTACTGGAGTTTCAGCTTTTACATCATTCCTTCCAAAGAACATCCAGGACTGATCTCCTTTAGAATAGACTGGTTGGATCTCTTTGCAGTCCAAGGGACTCTCAAGAGTCTTCTCCAACACCACTGTTCAAGAGCATCAATTCTTTGGTGTTCAGCTTTCTTCACAGTCCAAATCTCACATCCATACATGACTACTGGAAAAACCATAGCCTTGACTAGACGGACCTTTGTTGGCAAAGTAATGTCTCTGCTTTTGAATATGCTATTTAGGTTGGTCATAACTTTCCTTCCAAGGAGTAAGTGTCTTTTAATTTCATGGTTGCAATCACCATCTGCAGTGATTTTGGAGCCCCCAAAAATAAAGTCTGACACTGTTTTCACTGTTTCCCCATCTATTTCCCTTTGCATTATATAGAACTAAATAAAAATGCCATACTCCTATCCCTCCATGTCATCTGGGTTTTGGAGAATGATAGAAACAAACTCCAGGGAAATAACATTTTATTTACTTGTTTTGTGTGTGTGTGTGTGTGTGTGGAAATATATCATCTCTTGTTAGGTAACAGCAAATTATGCTTCTTTTAAATCAGCTAAATTTTAATAATGTGATGGGATTTTTCTGTTCTTGGTAGTAATATTAAACAAAAATAGTTATAAAATGAAGTAAAGGTTTCTCATTACAAAGTGAAGCTGCAGAGTCTTTTAAAAATAATAGTCTGCTATTTTTTTCTGAAATAAAAATATCATGACAAAGATATGTTTCATATAACAAAAATAATATTATTCTTTATTCTATGCAAATGATATTATAGGGACTGTGATTAAATTTCAAAGTCATTCTACTAAATTGCATGCAAAAGATTAAGTCTAATATTTACAGTTCATGGAAGGACAGAGAAGAAGTACTGAATAACCAGTGATTTTTTTTGTTGTTGTTCTTACAAATATCATTGAGTTTTATTACTACATTATCCTTCCCAGAAATTAATATACACTAAAAAGCTACAGAGTTATAATATTGAAAATACAGAGAATTTTCAAGGAAAAGACAAAGTATTCCTTTTGCATTGTTGCTAGTTTCATTTTAAGATGTTTATTGCATTGTTTGCATAGTATTTACATCTGATCTATAAATTCCAATTAAGAATTACTTAGATAGAAACTATAATATCTTTTATCAAACTAATTAATGAACTTGTCTGAATAGATGGAAAAACATTGCCTGATATTCTTTAAATAAAATAATAATAATAATACTGATGTATACATGTATGTGTAAAAAGTTCTTTCAATCCAATTAGACTTCTGATTCATTCTCCATTTTTATTTAACTTCAAATTGTTTTGAGGTTATATATTTAATGCTCAAATATTGAGGTGTTAGATTGCCAGATTTAAATCATCCAAAGCAAAACTTAATATGATGATGATTATTTTAAACTTCCACACTCTAATTGGAGTATATTAGACAATTAAAAGAAAATCAATTTTTAAAAAGTTAATATTAAAAAAAAAACTTTTTAATCACTGGAACATGTCTTGATTTCTTGGTAATGAATGTGCAGAAATAAATTTAAATGAGCGCACACCATAAATTTTGACCCAAGTATAATACTGATTTGTAGTTAAAACATACCCTACATATGGTAATGAATATGCTGTGATTTTTAATAGCTCTTTTCAACTTGTAAATGTGATCATGCCTAGAAATCTGGACAGTGACTTAGATGGATTTATAGAGAAGACTGCCTACCCATGATAGTATAAACCTGCGGTTCATGTCATTCCAATTACCAAAGTAAAGTAGTTTGAAGAGCCTCCCATTTCCAACATTAAGGGCTGACAAAAGCACTCGTTTCCTTACTTGGTTTGGTAGTCCTAATACTGAGGCTTTCACTTGTTATTTGTTAAGAATTTCAGCAAGTTGAATATTTTCTGTTAGCACCAATTTGCTTATTTGCAAAAAGCAGATAATAAATAACTGTGCACTCCAGGAGTTGTATGGAAAAAAATACCAAGTTCATACTGATATTTAGGTATTTAATGATATGAAGTAGTTGACATTAAATTGTTAATCTTTCAAACTGCACTTTCTCTACTGGCTTCTCTTTTTTTTCCCTAAAAACCACCATTTTATATTCACTTAATGTAGAACATGATTTACTTTGGACTTCATGCCTCCTTCAAAGTTCATTTTATGTAAACCCTTTGGATTTAATATTTTTGCATCAGGAAGCATAAATCAGTTGTACTGTTCTATTTTCTTACTGTATCATGCTCATGCTTAGTTGCTAAGTTGTGTTCACCTCTCTGAGACCCCCCTGGACTGTAGTTCTCCAGACTTCTCTGTCCATGGAATTTCCCAGGCAAAAATACTGGAGTGGGTTGCCATTTCCTTCTCCAGGGGATCATCCTGACTGAGGGATTGAAGTCACATCTCCTGCTTGGTAGGTGGATTCTTTACCACAGAGCCACCAGGGAAGCCACCTTCTTGCTGATAAATAATAGAAATATTAACAACAACAATAATAATGGAAAATAATAGTAGTCATTGACATTTATTGTTCTAGATTATTGACAGAATAATATCTTTTTAGTCTTCACCAAAAGATTAGTGCTTATTCATATTAGACAGAGGAGGGAAATAAAATTTAAGGATGCTTAAAAATATTATTCCAGGCCACACTGCTGTTAGATGTGAAGGCTAATATTTGAATTGGGATCATCTCACCCCAGAATTCATGATTTTGATCATCACCCAAAGAGGTCAGTTCTGCTAACCTAACAGTTCAGTAACTGTATCTATGCCCATTCCACTAGCCTTCCTTTCTGAGCAGATCTACACAGCTGGGCTGCCAAATTATCTTTCAGACTGAAAGATCAGATTATATTTAACTTTCTAGCTTTTTCAAAATAACTTTACAGTTTGTATATATTGTTACTTCAAAAAAAAAAAAATCTTTAAGCTCTATCCTTGGAGCGCAGTCCTAATATCACTCACCTAGGACAAGGAATAGCTAAGCCACATAAGGACTCAAAGTAATAGGAAAAATATGTTCTTTCATGCCAGTGCTACGCCAAGGATACGGCTGAGAAATATGTCCCTATGGATGTGGTCAATTGTCCCTGCAGTAACGTAGTCACTGGAACAATAATAGATGTGTTTGCAAAAGTGCTGTCAAAGGGCATTTTTTTTTCTTCCTCTTCCTTAACGTTGATATCTGTTCTCTCTTCGTTTACTAGTCAACTTTGATCACTACATTGGTAAACCTCACAACAGTTATAAATGAAACATCTGGTTTTGGGCACATGGAGTGAAATGAAGTGAAAGTCGCTCAGTCATGTCTGACTCTTTGCAATCCCATGGACTTTTTCATGGGGTCCATGCAATTCTCTAGGTCAGAATACTGGAGTGGGTAGCCTTTCCCTTTTCCAGGGATTCTTCCCAACCCAAGAATTGAACCATGATCTCCTGCATTGCAGGCAGATTCTTTACCAGCTGAGCCACCAGGGAAGCCCAAGAATACTGGAGAGGTAGCCTATCCCTTCTCCAGGGGATCTTCCCAACCCAAGAATCAAACCATGATCTCCTGCATTGTAGGCAGATTCTTTACTAACTGAGCTATCAGGGAAGCCCTTGGGCCCATGAGCTTGCCAATATTCATAGGATTGTGTTTCTAATTTCAAAAGCATTGATGGTCTTTTCTAGTCAACTTTACGCAAATAACAAGTAAAAGCACCCTCCTCCAGTAAGGATATCCTTACCAAGGTCTGATTTTACTTTGAGTACTTGCTGTGTTAAGTATGTCTGGCAGGGCCAGACCCAGTGCCCACCCTAGGGATGAGGAGAAGAGAGGATGAGAATTGTCATTTATTTGAAATCACCTCTGGAGTTATTTCCCCAAGTCATCATCATGAAGTCACAGAGCATCATTAAGTTCTGAAAAATGCTCATAATATAGCTTTAAAATGCCCATTAAAAATGACATTACCTGACTTGCAATATGCTTTATTTCACATATGAAATTCCTGCAACAATTTTATGGACCAATTATACTTCTTTTTGGTTTTTGCATTAAAGTGTAATTTATTAAATTATTCAACATAAATAGATATTACAGATTTGTAACACCTTTGATTTTTCATTTATTTATACTGTTATTTGCAGGGGCAGGAAAGAGGAGAAGGTGGCAGAGAGGGATACAGGGAGGGATAAGGAGGAGAGGCATCTGGGGTTCCCCAGGCTCTGCAGGGCCCTGTCTGGAAATGTTCTGGCATCTTNTAAAAAAAAAACTTTTTAATCACTGGAACATGTCTTGATTTCTTGGTAATGAATGTGCAGAAATAAATTTAAATGAGCGCACACCATAAATTTTGACCCAAGTATAATACTGATTTGTAGTTAAAACATACCCTACATATGGTAATGAATATGCTGTGATTTTTAATAGCTCTTTTCAACTTGTAAATGTGATCATGCCTAGAAATCTGGACAGTGACTTAGATGGATTTATAGAGAAGACTGCCTACCCATGATAGTATAAACCTGCGGTTCATGTCATTCCAATTACCAAAGTAAAGTAGTTTGAAGAGCCTCCCATTTCCAACATTAAGGGCTGACAAAAGCACTCGTTTCCTTACTTGGTTTGGTAGTCCTAATACTGAGGCTTTCACTTGTTATTTGTTAAGAATTTCAGCAAGTTGAATATTTTCTGTTAGCACCAATTTGCTTATTTGCAAAAAGCAGATAATAAATAACTGTGCACTCCAGGAGTTGTATGGAAAAAAATACCAAGTTCATACTGATATTTAGGTATTTAATGATATGAAGTAGTTGACATTAAATTGTTAATCTTTCAAACTGCACTTTCTCTACTGGCTTCTCTTTTTTTTCCCTAAAAACCACCATTTTATATTCACTTAATGTAGAACATGATTTACTTTGGACTTCATGCCTCCTTCAAAGTTCATTTTATGTAAACCCTTTGGATTTAATATTTTTGCATCAGGAAGCATAAATCAGTTGTACTGTTCTATTTTCTTACTGTATCATGCTCATGCTTAGTTGCTAAGTTGTGTTCACCTCTCTGAGACACCCCTGGACTGTAGTTCTCCAGACTTCTCTGTCCATGGAATTTCCCAGGCAAAAATACTGGAGTGGGTTGCCATTTCCTTCTCCAGGGGATCATCCTGACTGAGGGATTGAAGTCACATCTCCTGCTTGGTAGGTGGATTCTTTACCACAGAGCCACCAGGGAAGCCACCTTCTTGCTGATAAATAATAGAAATATTAACAACAACAATAATAATGGAAAATAATAGTAGTCATTGACATTTATTGTTCTAGATTATTGACAGAATAATATCTTTTTAGTCTTCACCAAAAGATTAGTGCTTATTCATATTAGACAGAGGAGGGAAATAAAATTTAAGGATGCTTAAAAATATTATTCCAGGCCACACTGCTGTTAGATGTGAAGGCTAATATTTGAATTGGGATCATCTCACCCCAGAATTCATGATTTTGATCATCACCCAAAGAGGTCAGTTCTGCTAACCTAACAGTTCAGTAACTGTATCTATGCCCATTCCACTAGCCTTCCTTTCTGAGCAGATCTACACAGCTGGGCTGCCAAATTATCTTTCAGACTGAAAGATCAGATTATATTTAACTTTCTAGCTTTTTCAAAATAACTTTACAGTTTGTATATATTGTTACTTCAAAAAAAAAAAAATCTTTAAGCTCTATCCTTAGAGCGCAGTCCTAATATCACTCACCTAGGACAAGGAATAGCTAAGCCACATAAGGACTCAAAGTAATAGGAAAAATATGTTCTTTCATGCCAGTGCTACGCCAAGGATACGGCTGAGAAATATGTCCCTATGGATGTGGTCAATTGTCCCTGCAGTAACGTAGTCACTGGAACAATAATAGATGTGTTTGCAAAAGTGCTGTCAAAGGGCATTTTTTTTTCTTCCTCTTCCTTAACGTTGATATCTGTTCTCTCTTCGTTTACTAGTCAACTTTGATCACTACATTGGTAAACCTCACAACAGTTATAAATGAAACATCTGGTTTTGGGCACATGGAGTGAAATGAAGTGAAAGTCGCTCAGTCATGTCTGACTCTTTGCAATCCCATGGACTTTTTCATGGGGTCCATGCAATTCTCTAGGTCAGAATACTGGAGTGGGTAGCCTTTCCCTTTTCCAGGGATTCTTCCCAACCCAAGAATTGAACCATGATCTCCTGCATTGCAGGCAGATTCTTTACCAGCTGAGCCACCAGGGAAGCCCAAGAATACTGGAGAGGTAGCCTATCCCTTCTCCAGGGGATCTTCCCAACCCAAGAATCAAACCATGATCTCCTGCATTGTAGGCAGATTCTTTACTAACTGAGCTATCAGGGAAGCCCTTGGGCCCATGAGCTTGCCAATATTCATAGGATTGTGTTTCTAATTTCAAAAGCATTGATGGTCTTTTCTAGTCAACTTTACGCAAATAACAAGTAAAAGCACCCTCCTCCAGTAAGGATATCCTTACCAAGGTCTGATTTTACTTTGAGTACTTGCTGTGTTAAGTATGTCTGGCAGGGCCAGACCCAGTGCCCACCCTAGGGATGAGGAGAAGAGAGGATGAGAATTGTCATTTATTTGAAATCACCTCTGGAGTTATTTCCCCAAGTCATCATCATGAAGTCACAGAGCATCATTAAGTTCTGAAAAATGCTCATAATATAGCTTTAAAATGCCCATTAAAAATGACATTACCTGACTTGCAATATGCTTTATTTCACATATGAAATTCCTGCAACAATTTTATGGACCAATTATACTTCTTTTTGGTTTTTGCATTAAAGTGTAATTTATTAAATTATTCAACATAAATAGATATTACAGATTTGTAACACCTTTGATTTTTCATTTATTTATACTGTTATTTGCAGGGGCAGGAAAGAGGAGAAGGTGGCAGAGAGGGATACAGGGAGGGATAAGGAGGAGAGGCATCTGGGGTTCCCCAGGCTCTGCAGGGCCCTGTCTGGAAATGTTCTGGCATCTTTATTCCTTCTCAACCATTAAGTAAGCAAATAAAATTTTTAAAAGAAAAGTAAACAAAGGAAGGAGAGAGGGAAGGAGGGGAGAAATAAGGATGTTGATAGCATACTCTTGTATTTATGGTTGAAAGAAAGTATATTTGAGGCAAGCACATATATACACAAATTAAATCATTAGTAAAATTAGCCTGCATCTCATATCCTTATCTTCTAAGCCAAAGGAAGTCTTTGTGATGTCATATATGATGCAATTCGCTTTAAAAAACCAAACTGTCCTGTTGTGCATCTTTTGAATAACATAACATATTTAAAATTATTTTTATTTCAAAAAAGTAAAGCATTTGGCTGAACCAGTCTCAAGCAAAGTATTGAAATAAATGTACATTTAAAGTAAATGAAACAAAAAAGTTCAATGGAAAAGCAAACAATGTAGTTATTTTAAACAAATCACATTATTGTTTCATAGTTTGAGTTAAAATACCTCTTATTCAGGGTAAAAAGGTCAAAAGGCTGCAATCAAGGTGATGGTCAAAGTTACAGTCATTTTAAGGCTCAATGAGGAGCAGTATCCTTTTAGTATCACTCTTCTGACTGTTGGCAGTTCTTAGGTCTTCATTCTGTTTGACCAGAAACATAGTTTACTATCATGTTACTCTTTTCATAGGATGGCTCACAATATGGCAGCTTGTCTTCCCCAGAGAAGAGACCGAAACAAAAGTCACAATCTTTTTATAAGCTATTCTTGGAAAATGATATTCTATTACATTACCGTATTTTATTTGTTAGAAGAGAGTTCATACTCATATTCACATACAGAGTTACATGAATACCATGGTACAGAGATCTTTGGGGGCCATCTTCAAGTCTGTCCATTGCACAACCCAAACATATATCAAAGATAGTAAATTAACCACATTATATTCAGACAATGGAAAATTATCTAGCACTCAAAATGAATAGAGACCCACATAATATTCTTAAATATTAGTAAAACAACATCCATTGAAATAAACTCCTAAAATACATAAAGCTCAATATTCATTAAAAAGTTGAAAATAATTTACATCAGACTATCTTATACTTTTTAAGTAATACACATATATTCATATATATATAAATATATTTTCAAAATGTACCTCAATTATTATTTTAAAAGAATATATATGAATATACTTCATACACACACACACACACACACACACATATATATCTTTATAATAAGAATAGCAAAGTATTCCAGATAATAGTTAACTTAAAGTATGAGATAATAAAATGTGTTGATATAGTGAACATGTAGTAAGATACAGACTTTTATCAATGTTTTAGTTCTTCTGTCTATGGATTTTCAGATGCAAATACCTTATTAAATATTTAAGCCTAGACCAAAAAAGAGAGCATATAATATTTTATGAATGTGTGTGTCAACTCTTCATGTCATAGTCCAGTTAAAAAAAATAAAAACAAAAACAAAAACACCACTACCAAAAACTATGAAACAGTAAATAGATCTGATCTAATGTACAAGGTGGGACAGAAATATAACTTAATTTTTGGCCAACATCATTAAGAGAAATATAGTGAATCCCTGGTCTCTGAACTGAAAAAGATGTTATAGTAGACACACAGGTCAAATACACACAAGATATGAGCACCCTGGCCAATAGTAAAGGAAGGACTCAAGGGCACATTATCAAGTTGTGTTGGGAATTCATCTCACTACATGTCTGGGTCTTAATTTTAAAGTTCAAGGCACCTACATTAAGCCAGCATGGAAAAAAAGTTTATTTATCAGACATAGTGATCAGAATAAATTATTGTATCAAGGACCAAAGTTAGATGGCATTATTGTTTTTCTAGACAGCCTGTCTATTAAAAACTGTGGACTCACAAAAAAAATGGGAGTTTTGGACTTATGAATTTAGAACAAAATTACACCATGATAAAATCTTGGTGAATGGAGTCATAATCCTTGCAAATTCCTAAATTTGGTAGTAAGAAATACTGAAATGTCACTCTCTGAGACAGAAGACTATGTACTTAGGTGGATCCCTCCCACCTCTGTAATTATGGTCAATCATAATGTTATAACCAACTTTAGATGAAAGACGTATCCTAACTGTTAGGCATAAACCAAGTCACTGTAGAGACAAATATAAATAAATATATGTTTTTCCTGGCAGACAAGTAGCCTTGTAGCTTATCAATCTTCTTTATAGTTGGATTAGTCATATGACACTGCTTTGACCAATTACATGCAGACAAAAATTGTACATGCTGCTTCCAGGTGTGGTCCATCAGACTTCCTTTATGACCTTCAGTTCTCTTCTCCCACAGAACAACTGGAAATGAACACTCTTGGTAACTGTTGGAGCATTACCATGATGTCTACAAGGTGTTTCTATAGGATTTCTTAGTTTGTGCTTCCCTCTTCTCATCCCTTACTACTTTATTTGAGCATGAAATAAACTACTATTGGGTCAAACCTCTAAAATTCTATGGCTTATCTCCTTGTTGCTCTTGCGGTTTACTCACCAAGTTACATTTGACTCTGCAACCCCCTACGTGGCTCCTCTGTCTATGGGATTTCCTAGGCAAGAATACAGAATTAGGTTGCTATTTCCTTCTCCAGGGGATCTTCCTGACCCGGGGTTGGAACCACATCTTTTTCATTGGCAGGCGGATTCTTTACTGCAGAGCCATCAGGGAAGCTTATCTCTTACAGCATCCAATTTTACATTATGAATGCTATCATATTTTGACTAGTAGTCAAATGTGGTTGAAACCAAAAAGATTGAATTCTTTAGCATCCCTGATTCCATACGTTTGGTTTTGACATCATTAGGCTGGACCTGTAATGAATTGATAACTGTGTTTATTCTGAGAATGTCACCTTGATTGAGACAGCTGCAGAATGGTCTTAGTGTTAGCATGGGCCATGGTCTTTAGTGCTGTCTGATATCTTTGAACTCTTTACTAGAAGAATGTCTGAAAGATTAGTTCAGCAGTAAAGACTTACAAGAAAAACTTATTGAAATTCCCTGGTGGTTCAGTAGTTAAGAATCAGACTTCCAATGCAAGGCACGCTGCTTCAGTCCCTAGTTGGGGAACTAAGATTACATATGTTGCAGGGCAACTAAGTCTGTGCATAGCAACCACTGAGACCACAGGGTTTGGAGGAGCCCTTGTGCTGCAACTAGAAAGAAGTCCTTGTGTTGCAATGAAAGATTTCACATGTTGCAACTAAACCCGATATACACCCAAATAAATAAATAAATATTTTTAAAAAGAGAAAGAAATACACCTATTATGTAGAAGAGTGGTCTGGTTAGAGTTGTTTAAGAAACAAAATCCACACAAGAATTGGAAAAATACTATTGTTAGGGGAAGCACACTGATTGAAACTGCCCACCTTGGCCAGGCACCATGGTAACCATTTGCATGAGTTGTTTTATGACAGGAGGTACTGGTAAGGAACACAGAACTTCACCAACTTGAAAAGTTCGGGAAAGGTCAAAAGGAGGCACCACATGTCCAACCACCTCTTAGAATCCTTCCTTCTGGCATCCATTTTGGCTGAACAAGGGGTGGACCTCCAGGAAGGACTCATAGTCAGAATGATCGGCTAACAACAACCCAGAAACTAATCCCATCACCATAAAACCCTACACGGCAAGCCATGTGACAGAGCTGTTCTCCTGGGTCCCCTTACCTTACTGCTCTCCAACCAGGTGCCTTTTCCCAATAAAATCCTTTGCTTTGTCAGTGCATGTGTCTCCTCAGACAAGAGTCCAGTTTCAGGACCTGGAAGGGGTCCCCCTTCCTGCGACACTATGCTGGCCAAAACCAAGAATAATATACAGGGAAATTTAATGTTAAAATTTAATTTACTTGGATGTTGACTCTTTGAACTTTAATTTTCAAGAGAATTTGATATTCTCTTTTTTTATATTCATGATTTTGTTT
>SJYX01002500.1:676871-709810 GCA_006410675.1 Oreotragus oreotragus
TAGGTCTTTTGTTTCTTTAGGTAGATATATTCCTAAGTATTTTATTCTTTTCGTTGCAATGGTGAATGGAATTGTTTCCTTAATTTCTTTTTCTACTTTCTCATTATTAGTGTATAGGAATGCAAGGGATTTCTGTGTGTTGATTTTATATCCTGCAACTTTACTATATTCATTGATTAGCTCTAGTAATTTTCTGGTGGAATCTTTAAGGTTTTCTACATAGAGGATCAAGTCATCTACAAACAGTGAGAGTTTTACTTCTTCTTTTCCAATCTGGATTCTTTTTATTTCTTTTTCTACTCTGATTGCTGTGGCCAAAACTTCCAAAACTATGTTGAATAGTAGTGGTGAGAGTGGGCACCCTTGTCTTGTTCCTGACTTTAGGGGGAATGCTTTCAATTTTTCACCATCGAGGACAATGTTTGCTGTGGGTTTGTCATATATAGCTTTTATTCTGTTGAGGTATGTTCCTTCTATTCCTGCTTTCTGGAGGGTTTTTATCATAAATAGATGTTGAATTGTGTCAAAGGCTTTCTCTGCATCTATTGAGATAATCATATAAATTTTTAAAATTGAATTGTAGTTGATTAAAATTGTTGTGACAGTTTCAGAAGCAAAGCAAAGCGATTCAGTTACACACATACACACATGTACATGTACATATACACATATAAACAAATTCACATGTAAATGTGTAGATGTGTGTGTGTGTATATATATATGTATATTTTTTCATATTCTTTTTCATTATAGATTATTACAAAGTATTAAAAATAGTACCTTGTACTATACAGCAAGACTTGTTATTCACCAGCTTTATATGTAGTAATGTGTATCTGTTAATCCCAAATTCTTAATTTATCCCTTTTCCCTTTCCCCCTTTGGCAATCATAAGTTTGTTCTCTAAGTTGAGAGTCTGTATTTGTTTTGTAAATAATTTAATTTGTGTCATTTCTTTCAGAATCATGTAAGTGATATCATATTTGTCTTTCTCTGATATCATATGATACAAGTGATATCATCAGATATTTAAGATATCTGTCTGACTTACTTCTCATAATATGGTAATCTCTAACTCCATCCATATTGCTGCAAATGACATTATTTCATTATCATTTATGGCTAAATAATATTCAGTATATAGTGTGAATAATATTCAGGATATACTCTCTATATATATATATAGAGAGAGAGAGAGAAAGGAGAGATAAAAAAAGAGATAAATCAAAACTTCTTTATCCAATCATTTGGACATTTATGTTACTTCCATGTCTCAGCTATTGTCAGTATTGCTACTATGAACATTGGGGTGCATGTATCTTTTCAAATTAGAGTTTTTGTTTTTTTCCAGGCATTGTTGGATCTCAAGGTAACTCAATTTTTAGTTTCTTAAGAAACCCACACTATTCCCAATAGTACAGGTTTGTTCCCCTTTCTCCACACACCCTGTAGCATTTAATATTGTAGACTTTCCAATAATGGCCATTCTGGAGGTGTGAGGTAGTACCTCAGTTTAGCTTTGGTTTGTATTCTTCTAATAATTAGGCATATTGATCATCTTTTCATGTGCCTGTTGGCTATCTGAATGTCTTCTTTGGAGGAATGTCTATATAGGCCTTCTATAGACTTTGTAATTAGGTTTTTTTTTTTTTTTTTTGGTTGTTGTTGTTGCTGAATTTTATTATATATTGAAATATATGAGCTCTTTGTGTATTTTGGAAATTAAGCCTCTGTCCTTCTTCTATGTAGTCTGGAAGTATTTTAAGTAAATTTTTATCTTTGTAGATTGTGTGGTAATGGTAAAATGAATATGGTCTAACTTAGTGAGAGATGGAATCCATGATATGCCACTTAGCAAGGGTGACCTTGGACATACTCTGTCTTAGCCTAAAACTGGAATAATCATAGGCATGAAATTGGATGAAACAGAAACAACTGGTCATTAGGCCACACTTAAGCTCTTCAAATAGTGCATGACCTCTTAAAAGTCATTGCACTTCTCAGGGACTAAGTTATCTTCATTGCAAATGGGGAAAACACCTTGATAAATGCTTTTCCAAATGTAGATTTTATTTTTTATTTTGTTTGGGAGCAAGAAAGTGTGTTTAAAGTGAGATGCAATAAGAGCTTCTTTTATATATATATATATATATTTTTTTTTTTTTAAAGTAAAAGCAAAACTGAATCTGGCCCAATCAGAAGCATACTAATTCAGGTAAAGGAGACAATATCAGCTCAAACACACAGGTGGAGAAGAATAAGTCATGGATATGCCAGTGCCAAAATTAGACATTTATATCTATCTATGCTGTTTTATTTTAAAGCTAAATTATCAGTTAATAAGATATCATGAAAGCTAAATTTATTCAATGTAAGTGAAAGTCACTCAGTCGTATCCGACTTTTGTGACCCCACGGACTATACAGTCGATGGAATTCTCCAGGCCAGAATACTGAAGTAGGTAGATTTTCCCTTCTCCAAGGGATCTTCCAAACCCTGGGAATGAACACAGGTCTCCTGCATTGCAGGCAAATTCTTTACCAGCTAAGCCATAAGGAAAGGCCAAGAATACTAGAATGGGTACTCTACCCCTTCTCCAGCAGGCCTTCCCAACCCTGGAATTGGACCAGGGTCTCCTGCATTGCAGGCATATTCTTTACCAACTAAGCTATGAGGGAAGCCTCCATTCAATATAAGGGATTTATTGTATTCAGTTCAGTTCAGTCACTCAGTCATGTATAACTCTTTGCAACCCCACAGACTGCAGCATGCCAGGCCTCTATGTCCAACTCCTGGAGCCCACTCAAACCCATGTCCATTGCGTTGGTGATGACATCCAACCATCTCATCCTCTGTTCATGTCTCCTCCTGCTTTTCTTTCTTTGCCAGCATCAGGGTCTTTTCCAATGAGCTGGTTCTTTGCATCAGGTGGCAAAAATACTTGAGTTTCAGCTTCAGCTTCAGTCCTTCCAATGAATATTCAGTACTAATTTCCTTTAGGATTTAGGTTTGATCTTCTTTCAGTCCAAGAGACTCTCAAGAGTCTCCAACATCACAGTTCAAAAGCATCAATTATTTGGCGCTCAGCTTTCTTTATAGTCCAACTCTGACATCCAGACATAACCACTGGAAAAACCATAGCTTTGACTAGATGGACCTTAGCTGGTAAAATAATGTCTCTGCTTTTTAATATGCAGTCTAGGTTGGTTATAGCTTTTCTTCCAAACAGCAAGTGCCTTTTAATTTCATGGCTGCAGTCATCATTTGCATCGATTTTGGAGCCCCCAAAAATAAAGTTTGTCACTATTTCCATTGTTTCCCCATTTATTTGCCATGAAATGATGGGGCTGGATGTCATGATTTTAGTTTTCTGAATGTTGAGTTTTAAACCAACATTTTCACTCTCATTTTTTCACTTTCATCAAGATGCACTTTAGTTCTTCTTTGCTTTCTGCCATAAGGGTGGTGTCATTTGCGTATCTGAGGTTATTTATATTTCTCCCAGCAATCTTGATTCCTGCTTGTGCTTCATTGAGCCTGGCATTTTGTATGATGTACTCTGCATATAAGTTAGATAAGCAGGGTGACAGTATGCAGCCTTGACATACTCTTTTCCCTATTTGGATCTAGGCTGTTGTTCCATGTCCAGTTCTAACTAATGCTTCTTGACCTGCATACAGATTTCTCAAGAGGCAGGTTATATGATCTGGTATTCCCATCTCTTTAAGGATTTTCTACATTATTTTCCTATGTGGAGTTAAAATATTATTTTAAATGGTGAATCAGTTAATAAAACATGGGATATGTAATCTTAAAATGCCCTTAATTTACAAAAAAAAAAAAAAAAGTCTGCTACCACGTGGTTGTCCCCAGCATGTTTTCTTAAACATTGAAAGTCCATGAACAAAAATCTAGGAATCACTGGTAGAAGTCAAATAGCAAATGATTCTGATTGGTGCCCATCCTGTTTGTGACTAAGATTAATAACATAGAGTGTGAAAGCTACAAATGTCAAGGTAGCTATTACTATTATCTCTGCTGTATTAGTGAAGAAACAGGGGCTCAGGAAGTCAAGTTCCTTTTCCAAAGATTCATAGTCACTTCTTTGAGATTTAAAGCCTATATGTAATGCTGTTGATGAATTGTGGTAGTAAGGGTAGAGTAGATTTTGCCTAGTAGTGTTGGGTAATGGTAAAATGTTATTTAGAACAGAATGACTTTCAATGCCTTCTTTGTGAAATAAAATGATTTTGTGTTGTAGATATGCCTTATATGTAAGGCATAGGTAAAATCAGAACTGCTATTTCTTAAAATATTGTTGATTATTGACTTTAAAGAACAGTTGATGAATTGTGGTAGTAAGGGTAGAGTAGATTTTGCCTAGTAGTGTTGGGTAATGGTAAAATGTTATTTAGAACAGAATGACTTTCAATGCCTTCTTTGTGAAATTGAATGATTTTGTGTTGTAGATATGCCTTATATGTAAGGCATAGGTAAAATCAGAACTGCTATTTCTTAAAATATTGTTGATTATTGACTTTAAAGAACCGTGAGGAAAAACAACTTGTAGAAGAAGTGGAGATAGAGGAATAAAAATAAATAATGAAAGCAGTACAATCTATGATTAAGCTAGAAAAATTCTAATGCAATGGGTATACAGATTTTGGTTTCAGATATATCTCAGTTAATATCTCAAATCCATCCATTATGTGCTATATGAACTTGGCAAAAGAGTATGAACTTAACTGTAAAATAAGGAAACTTTATAAATACTAGAAGAAAACATGGGTGAATTCTCCTTTAGACTAACATAGGGAAAGACATTCTAGCTGTGTCTAACTGTGACTCAGCCTTCTTTTCTTTCTTTTGGCGACAAACCTAACTTGTCTTCAGGAGATTGAATGTGACTTCGGTAAAACTCTCAACCAAAGAGCATTGCCTTCTTTAGGCAAAACTTGTGTTTATGAGCACAGCTAGTCCAGTAAGAATTTCTCCCTTGGAATTAAAATCAGTTTTAGCATTTGCAGTTTATATCATTAAAACATTAAATAGAACAGAGCCAGACACATTCAAATTACTCAAATACTCTCCTTACCAATAAGGCAGAAACTGGTAGATTTGCCCTCACATTGAGAGAAGACAATGGCAACTCACTCCAGTACTCTTGCCTGTAAAATCCCATAGACAGGGGAGCCTGGTAGTCTGCAGTCCGTGGGGTCACTAAGAGTTGGACACGACCAAGTGACTTCCCTTTCACTTTTCACTTTCATACATTGGAGGAGGAAATGGCAACCCACTCCAGTGTTCTTGCCTAGAGAATCCCAGGGACAGGGGAGCCTGGATGGGCTGCCATCTATGGAGTCACACAGAGTCAAACACGACTGAAGTGACTTAGCAGCAGTAGCAGCNACTTCCCTTTCACTTTTCACTTTCATACATTGGAGGAGGAAATGGCAACCCACTCCAGTGTTCTTGCCTAGAGAATCCCAGGGACAGGGGAGCCTGGATGGGCTGCCATCTATGGAGTCACACAGAGTCAAACACGACTGAAGTGACTTAGCAGCAGTAGCAGCAGCAGCCCTCACATTGAGAGATTATTTCTGTACTAAAGAGGGAAAAAAGAAAAATGGTAAAGAAATTTTGGAAGTTTTAAGCTTGAGACTTGACAATTTAGATTTTGAAGACTTGGCAACATTTGAAATATTAACTGACAGAAACAGGAGAGTGCACTTAGCACATGGGCAGAAAGTGACTCTTTTGATGACTTAGTAGATATTAAAGACAAGACACATATACTTATTTAAACATATAAAATGGTGCAATATTCAGAGTGAAGCAGATGGATCAAAAAAGTGGAGATGCAGAAATTAGCTGAGGTCTTATCTTTTCTGGGCTCTTGATATGCTCTATAATAAATCAAAAATTGCATAAGTTAAATGAAAATTCAAATTTTAAAAATTAAAGACAAGAAATTTTAGTTTTGCACTATTCATTTGTTTATCTTTCATTGTTCTGCTTGGGTTTCAGTTAAGTAGTTTACCTGTTTTTCCAGTGGTCATATATGGATGTGAGAGTTGGACTGTGAAGAAGGCTGAGCGCCAAAGAATTGATGCTTTTGAACTATGGCATTGGAGAAGACTCTTGAAAGTCCCTTAGACTGCAAGGAGATCCAGCAAGTCCATCCTAAAGGAGATCAGTCCTGGGTGTTCATTGGAAGGACTGATGCTAAAGCTGAAACTCCAGTACTTTGGCCACCTCATGCAAAAAGTTGACTCATTTGGAAAAGATCCTGATGCTGGGAGGGATTGGGGGCAGGAAGAGAAGGGGATGACAGAGAATGAGATGGCTGGATGGCATCGCTGACTCGATAGACAGCAGTTTGAGTGAACTCTGGGAGTTGGTGATGGACAGGGAGGCCTGCTGTGCTGCAATTCTTGGGGTCGCAAAGAGTCGGACACGACTGAGCAACTGAACTGAACTGAACTGACTGATGGTGACCAAGTTATGCTGATAATCGTGAAGTAAAATTCTTGTTTGTACGTTTCTTCAAACACACAATATTAAATTTTAATTGCTAATTACAACAAAATTTTATCATAAGTCTTATTAAACACAATATCCAATCTGTGGATAGCTTTAACACAAGAAAATGAGACTAGTAGTCTGTGGAAAACAGTAGTGGACTTAAAGAAGAAAAGATGGAGTAAAGATAAAAGACCTGGGAAGGGGAAAAAGTATAAGAAATGAGAGAGTGGCAAGTTACTATGTCAGTGGATACAAATTACTGTTGAAGGTTTCAGAGACAGTACATATATTTGTGAGAACAAGCCGTGGTATACAAACACATTTATATATAGATGAAATCATGCAAAAACAAATATTGTCCATTAGATCAAGGAAATGTCCTCTGGGATAATAAGATTTCTCACATTGATGGCAGAAGCTGGATAGTTAGAAAACCTGTGAACTAAATTTTGGGATAAACTAAGAGGTTGGGAAATGACAATGATAATAAGCAACATTGAAGTCCTTCTTTGTATATATGCCCCTTTTAGTATTTCCAGATTATTACCTAGACAATAAAGTTGCTACTCCATCTTTAGAGGGTTAGGCTGAAATGTGAAAACAAACAAATGAACACAAAAACAATCAGCTATCAGATGTGCAGTGGTGTCTGCCTATGCTCCTAAATGGACTTCCGGGTGCTTCAGATGGTTAAGTGTCTGCTTACAATGTGGGAGACTTGGATTCAATCCCTGGGTCAGGNTTATTACCTAGACAATAAAGTTGCTACTCCATCTTTAGAGGGTTAGGCTCAAATGTGAAAACAAACAAATGAACACAAAAACAATCAGCTATCAGATGTGCAGTGGTGTCTGCCTATGCTCCTAAATGGACTTCCGGGTGCTTCAGATGGTTAAGTGTCTGCTTACAATGTGGGAGACTTGGATTCAATCCCTGGGTCAGGAAGATCTCCTAGAGAAGAAAATGGCAATCCACTCTAGTATTCTTGCCTGGAAAAAAACATGGACAGAGGAGCCTGATAGGCTACAATCCGTAGGGTCCAAAGAGTCATATACTCCTGAGCAACTTCACTTTCACTTTCATGTTCCTAAATAGCACCAGACTGGTCTTTAAATTCTCCAAGAAAAGTGATCCTATTTATTCTTGTGATATCTCTCAACATTGTACAAGTTGAGCACAAACAAAAGCTTCCTTATGGAAATATTTAAGATTTAAAAAGTATAAATATGATATTATCATTAAAAGACTAATTTTAATAATAGTAATCACTCTTAAATAGTAATGAACAACTGGGCATTATATTGCTGTGCCAACTATTATTTTATATTGATTATATATCTGCCTGATAAAATACAACTGCCTTTTTGTTACTAAAAGAACCTCACAGTGATATTTTGTTTTATAAGGGGATTTTTTTTTTCCTCACTCTCAGAATACAGCCTGGCATCAGGGGGATGGGAATGTATGTTTAAACCAGAGAAGAAATCTGGAGTTACCTTAGCAATTTCATTAATTGAGTATACTCTTGTGAAAGAAATAAACACTACTCATCAATACTGCCAGGGATAACAGGTGGGAAGAAGTGAAACATCTTAGGAACCAGAGGCTGACAAGATATATTGTATCAGTCTTACATGAGTGGCTTAATTTCTCCATGGATTAAACCTCCGAATTGCCAATTTTTGAATAGCACATTGCATCTGTGGGAAAATCTACAGACTATTAAGTAAAGGGAATTAATATTTCTGTTTCTCATTTCAAAGAAGAGCCTTACTATTCTACTCCAGCATATTAAATTCCAATCAAGGTTCCATATACTCAGAATTATCTGAGATAACTAGTTTCCATTCTCTGTAGTTAATAAAATGCATGTAGTATTGTCTAAGAAAAAGCAATTTGAAATTGGAAGTGTTAGTTGGCTCAGTCATATCTCTTTGCAACTCCATAGAGTGTAGCCTGACAGACTTTGTCTATGAAATTCCTTAGGCAAGAATACTGGACTGGGGAGCCATTCCCTTTTCTAAGAAATCTTCCTGACCCAGTTCTCCTGCATTGCAGGTAGATTCTTTACCATCTGAGCCACTATTTTCCTTTTCTACTTGCCACCAAATGATTCAACTTCATTCAGGTTTATCCCATTAAAATAGCACAACCATTAAAGAAAAAAGAAAAAAAAAACAACAACAACCCTGATTTAATATTACATAGGGTTGTGGTAGTAACTTGAAATGCAGGATATTGTTTCTTCTGATTAAAAAAAAAAAAAAAAGAAAAGAAAATTAGGTACCAAGTGACAGGCTCTTGGAGTTAAGTCAGGCACCAAAAGAAAAAGCCTAGAAATACCAAAATAAGATATTCACCAAACTCTGACTTTGTCCATAATTAGTCCTAATATTTCACATAAAAATTTTGCCACCTATTAACTGTCCAGAGCATTTATTTTCGCATCTCAGATGTTCTCATTCACACTGGTGAGCTGAAAAGTGTCATATATGTAGCAAAAATATGAAAAGGGTGAAAACGCAAAATAATTAAATATTTCAGTTTCCGTAATTAACAAATCTTAGGGTCAAAGTTTTCATGCTATCATATTATAGGGAATTTCAATCAGAGGGAATCAAAAGTGAAGGATTAAAGGAAAGTGAGACAGGCAAATAGAAGGACTATTTGTTCTCAGTAAGCATAGCGGATGGTAGGACACCCTCAGAAAGGCCAAACAAAATTACTGTATCTCAGGGAAATTGATTGAGGTAGAATGGAAGAATAATTTCTCATCTTCCATTCACTATTAGTTCAAGTCTATCCATGGGTCATTATGTCCAGGATATGTTACCTGGCCACACACTTGAGCTTTGGCAATGTCAGATGGTCTGTATATCCAGACTGGGTGGTGCACAGACGTAGCTGTCTCTACTTAACCATCTACCTTGTACATGTGAGATCCTTTCTCTGTGGTGGTGGCAGCATTTGCTGAAGCAATATGGGCTAGAAACATCTTTAGGGTCGCCTTAGAGCCAGAAAGGTCTAAAGTTGAAGTAGGTTATTGAGTGTAACTTGGGTGGCACATAATTTAGTTTGATAAAGGCCATTTCATGTCCCATTTCTATAGAGTTGAAACATAAAGGAAAGAATATTGCTCTCAATATTGTAAAAAAAAAAAAAAGTATATATCCAATCTCCAAAGGTCACCACCAGTTGAAATATTCCAAAAAGAGCTCAATAAGAGGACTAAGCAAACACAGCTGTTAATATTCATAGCCATCTTTCTTCTCTCCCATCTAGTTTAGTGTTCCTCCACCATTGATCATCACTTTGGCTGATGTGGACTGCTTTCTTGGAGAGACAGATTATAGTGAGCCCATGGTGATCTGTACCTCTGGCCTCTTTGTCATTGTGGATATGGTTAGGAAAGCTATTTTAATATTATGTAGGTCACTGAAGCACAGGAAAACTATCACCACCACCCTTGAGATAATCAGGTTGGATTATTAGTATTAATAGTATAATTCCTATAATTTCTTCCTTTGCTTTATAGTTTCCCAATAAGTAAAGCCCCAAATAGCCTAGTGATAGCTCCAGATTGCAGTTCAGAAAATGCCTTACTATATGCCCTCAGTTCAGTTCAGTCACTCAGTTGTGTCCAACTAATTGTGACCCCATGAACTGCAGCACACCTGGCCTCTTTGTCCATCACCAGCTCCTGGAGTCCACCCAAACCCATTTCCATCGAGTCAGTGATGCAATCCAACCATCTCATACTCTGTCATCCCCTTCTCCTCCTGCCTTCAATCTTTCACAAGATCAGGGTCTTTTCAAATAAGTCAGCTCTTAGCATGAGGTGGCCAAAGTATTGGAGTTTCAGCTTCAGCATCAGTCCTTCCAAAGAAGACCCAGGACTGATTTCCTTTAGAATGGACTGGCTGGATCTCCTTGGACTCCAAGGGACTCTCAAGAGTCTTCTCCAACACCACAGTTCACAAGCATCAGTTTTTGGGTGCTCAGCTTTCTTTATAGTCCGACTCTCACATCCATACATGACCACTGGAAAAACCAGAGCCTTTACTAGATGGACTTTTGTTGGCAAAGTAATGTCCCTGCTTTTTAATATTCTGTCTAGGTTGGTCATAACATTCCCTCCAAGGAGTAAGCATCTTTTTATTTCATGGCTTCAATCACCATCTGCAGTGATTTTGGAGCCCCAAAAATAAACTCATCCACTGTTTCCATTGTTTCCCCATCTATTTCCCATGAAGTGATGGGATCAGATGCCATGATCTTAGTTTTCTGAATGATGAGCTTTAAGCCAACGTTTTCACTCTCCTCTTTCACTTTCACCAACAGGCTCTTTAGTTCTTCTTCACTTTCTACCCTAAGGTTAGTGTCATCAACGTATCTGAGGTTATTAATATTTCTCCTGGCAATCTTGATTCCAGCTTGTGCTTCCTCCAGCCCAGCATTTCTCATGATGTACTCTGCATATAAGTTAAATAAGCAGGGTAACAATATACAGCCTTGATGTATTCCTTTTCCTATTTGAAACCAGTCTGTTTTTCCATGTCCACTTCTAACTGTTGCTTCCTGACCTACATACAGGTTTCTCATGAGGCAGGTCAGGTGGTCTGGCATTCCCATCTCTTTCAGAATTTTCCACAGTTTATTGTGATCCACACAGTCAAAGGCTTTGGAGTTGTTAATAAAGCAGAATTAGATGTTTTTTTGGAACTCTCTTGTTTTTTTGTGTTTTTTTTTGATGATCCAGTGGATGTTGGTAATTTGATCTCTGGTTCCTCTGCCTTTTCTAAAACCACCCTGAACATCTGAAAATTAATGGTTCACATATTGCTGAAGCCTGACTTGGAGAATTTTAAGCATTACTTTACTAGTGTGTGAGATGAGAGCTATTGTGTGGTAGTTTGAGCATTCTTTGGCATTGCTTTTCTTTGGGACTGGGATGAAACTGACCTTTTCCAGTCCTGTGGCCACTGCTGAGTTTTCCAAATTTGCTGGAATATTGAGTGCAGCACTTTCACAGCATCATCTTTCAGTATTTGAAGTAGATCAACTGGAATTCCATCACCTCCACTAGCTTTGTTCGTAGCAATGCTTCCTAAGGCCCACTTGACTTCACAATCTAGGATATCTGGCTCTAGGTGAATGATCATACCATCATGATTAGCTGGGTCATGAAGATCTTTTTTGTACAGTTCTTCCCCTGGTAAGAGCATATTGATATGGTGATAAACTTATCACCACCATTCACACCAGAGGAAACAAAAACAACTATCTGACAGATCCTAAGACACAGGGAATGAGATGTGCAAATTCTTCACTTGTATAACTGGGAATGAGTTTGTGAGATGTTGGTCTTACCTTCACTTCTTGACTGCTGGAATGTTATATCCTACTTTGAACACTGCACTCTGCATTAATCATCAATTAAGTAATAACCTGCATCCTGAAAAACAATGCTCAGTTTTACAAGGTATTGTCAATTTGGTACATTAATTAAATCTCCAGCACTCTATTTCAACAGCAGCAGTTCTGTTCAATGAGACTGGCTGATTCTTGTTGTAGAGTATATGATACGACCAATGAAAGCCATGATTATATACTCATTGCCACAATTTCTTTTCTGGAAAGATCAGAGGCAATATTATGTGGAGCACCATGTCAATAGACCAGGTATGCTGTAAATCTCCTGATATAAGTACAGACTACTTCACATTATCAGGGTTTCTCTTGATGCTTCAGTTACTGCATACAAGCATTAATGGCTAAGTCAACTATTGATTCTAATATGGTTGAGTTTCTACTTCTTGCCATAATGGATGGTGTTTGGTGAGACTGTCAGTATTTGATGGTTGCTAATCTTGAAGAATGATGTTATATTAATGTTTTACCATCTATCTCTGTTGCTGATAATTTGGATGCCAGTAGTTGTTAGCTCAGAGAAGGCAATGGCACCCCACTCCAGTACTCTTGCCTAGAAAATCCCATGGATGGAGGAGCCTGGTAGGCTGCAGTCCATAGAATCGTGAAGAGTTGGGCACGACTGAGTGACTTCACTTTCAATTTTCACATGCATTGGAGAAAGAAATGGCAACCCACTCCAGTGTTCTTGCCGGGAGAATCCCAGGGACAGGGGAGCCTGGTGGGCTGCCATCTATGGGGTCACACAGAGTCGGACACGACTGAAGCGACTTAGCAGCAGCAGTTGTTAGCTAGCAACAGCAGCTAGCAGTTGTTAGCTCCTCATCCTTAGAGAAGAGAAGGTCGTCTTTTGGTGCTCACACATACATTTCATCCCTTCCCAGAGGATTATTCTGTCCATGTGCATGTGTAGAAGTGCGAAGATGGTCAAGGGAAGTGTCAAAGTGGCCATTAGAAGGAGTCACCTAGGCAGTCAACTAGGCAGTTTTCCCTTATAGCTCAGTGGGTGAAGAATCAGCCTGCAATGCAGGAGACACAGGAGATACATGGGTTCAATCGCAGAGTAAGAAAGATCCCCTAGAGAAGGAAATAGGAACCCACTTATGTACCCTTGCCTGAAAAATCCCATGGACAGAGAAGCCTGGCAGGGTTCACAAAAGAGTTGAACATGACTGAGCAACTGATTACACATCTGTGGTGGATAATTTCTATTGATCATTCACAGGAGACAAAAGTTTCTGGCATCTTTTCTTCTCATTTCTTAGATTTATCTGAATATCCATTCCTGAGGTAACTTTATTTTGAAATTTCCTCTCTTGTTCTTGTTAGGCCTCTGATCAAACAATGCAGTTATTCTCTGAAGCCCAACATTGTGATTATATCCATGCATCAGGTCAGACTTACTCTTCCACCAGACAATGGGCTTTATTTGACAATTGTGTTAAGGGTTACCCTTGAGGTGAGTTGTAATTCAGTAGAAGATCTTCTGCAGCTAGTGCCAAATTATTGCATTAGTTATGAACCTGGCCTACGTCCTTTCCTTCCTTGTAAGGAACCACATGTGAAGATACAGGTATGAGTTAGGGGAGAGGTGATGGGTCAACTGAAGCAGATAGCATGAGAGTCTGAGCTTCATTATTATGTCATTTACTTCTTTCTTCTCTATTTGCTGAAATCTTATTTCATATGAACCACTGCCCTGATGATATAAATTGTGTCTATGCCCAACTCATCCTATGACTGGGTGAATTTGATAATATCCTGGGGACACAGTCTCTTGCAATGTAATTTTTGGGTATTTTGTCTCTTTTCTGCCCAACAGTAAAGTGTCTGAAGTCAGCATAAATAAGTGTGTCCATTAAATTGCTGGACATGTTTTCTTTCGTTGTTGTTGTTTAGTCACTAAGTTGTGTCTGAGCCTTTTGAGACGCCATAGATTGTAGATAGCCAGACAAGATTTCCCAGACAAGAATACAGGAGTGGACTGCCATTTCCTTCTCCATGGGATGTTCCTGACCAGGTATCAAACCCATGCCTCCTGCACTGTAGTGGATTTTCTACTGCTGAACCACCAGGGAAGCCACCCTCCCCACCATTTGTTTGTTTGTTTGAAGTATAATTGCTTTACAATGTTGTGTTGGTTTCCTCTATGCAACAACATGAATCAGCTCTATGTATATGTATATCCTACCCCTCTTGAGCCTCCGTTGCACTTGCACTTGCCGTCTCACCCCTGTAGATTATCACAGAGCACCAAGCTGAGCTTCCGGTGCTATATAATAGCTTCCTGCTAGCTATGTGTTTTACACATAGTAGTGTATTTATGTTAATGCTCCTCTCTCAGTTTGTGCCCGTCCTTCTCATTCTGTATCTACAAGTCTGTTCTCTGTGCCTGCTGCCTCTATTCCTGTCCTTTGGTGGGACTATATTTGATATAAAATTCCACTGGTACTCCATGAAACTTTCTGCATCCAGGTACAGAAACAGATAAGCAAAAGCCCAAGAACTAAAGCATCCAGAAAGAAGAACCAGCATCTAAATGCCTGCAAGCTTTATCATCTTATAAGCAACAGAACCGGAGAAGGCAATGGCATCCCACTCCAGTACTCTTGCCTGGAAAATCCCATGGACAGAGGAGCCTGGTGGGCTGCAGTCCATGGGGTCGCTGAGTCACATGACTGAGCGACTTCCCTTTCACTTTTCACTTTCATGCATTGGAGAAGGAAATGGCAACCCACTCCAGTGTTCCTGCCTGGAGAATCCCAGGGATAGGGGAGCCTGGTGGGCTGCCGTCTATGGGGTCGCACAGAGTCGGACATGATTGACACAACTTAGCAGCACCAGCAAGCAACAGAACTGAGAAGAGTTATGTTTATTGTACTCAATCCTGTAATCTTGTTAAAAGAGAAGATGTACAAAGTCATAATTTCCTTTGGGTCATAAAGGAAAATCAATAAAAAACATGGATTTCTTTATATTATTGAAGGTAATGCTTGTAAAAAGTTAAATACAGTTAGAAAAAGAAGACTTACAATGTAAATTTAAAGAGAAGAAAACATAGCTAGCACATATGCATGATATTCTTGTACTTATAAAATGCTTTTGCATACATTACTATGATTTTATTACTTTCAAGTATTTAGAGTGAGTTTAAAAAAATTTCTTTAGAAATACAGTTGAGTCTAACAAAAGAATAAAGATTGTAATAATGATGCTATTGCTAGTGTTTACATAAAATAAATTTTGTAAGCACTTTTTCTCTCAATAAAATGAAACTACTCCCTCTAAAGTTTAATTTTATTATGTTAATTTGCATATGAATCATCATTTAAAAGGTTTCCCAGGTGGCACTAATGAAGAGCTCACCTGTAAATCTGAGACATAAGAGGGAGGTTCAATCCATGGGTCAAGAAGATCCCCTAGATGAGGGCATGGAAACTAACTCCAGTATTCTTGCCTGGAGAATGCCTTGGACAGAGGAACCTAGTGGGCTGAAGCCCATGCAGCTGCAGAGTCGGATATGACTGAGGTGACTTAGCATACAGCCATGCAGCACTTAATACACATTATAATATACAAAATTAATGCACTCCTTCACTAAAGTTAAAAATGCTAGGATTCTAATATATTTCAGATAACATCAAAAACAAACACTTTATATTCTAATTATTTATTAAACTTTTTGAGTTTCAGACATTCTTTACCATGTTAGTTTCAGACATTCTTTACCATGTTCAGTACTGACTATAAAGCAGATATATGGAGAAAGGCTTAGGTCATAATTTACATAAGTGAAAAAGCAAGTCAGATTTCTTTGAGAAAATCAGAAAATTAATAATGAGAGGTGTATGGGCATGGAAACAATTATATACACAGATCTCACTTACCAAGCACAAAGTTGTCAGTATATGTATAACTGAGGACTGACTTCAAAAAAAGTCAAGGTTTCACGTAAAATTTCTGCCTCCTGGAATTTATGGACTAATTGATGTGTCTCTTGAAATGTGAAATTTTCAGTGTTAAGTCCAGGATTGTTCTAGCAAACTGAGATAATTACCCACCCTTACTATTGGACACATTTGCTTGGGGAAAGGAGCAGAGGCAATTCATGTGGCTTATAGTATCTCAGATATACTCTTTGGGATTCTTATAATCACTCCCAGAAGGCCCCAAAGCACTTGCTGCTGCTGCTAAGTCACTTCAGTCGTGTCCGACTCTGTGTGACCCCATAGACAGCAGCCCACTAGGCTCCCCCATCCCTGGGACTCTCCAGGCAAGAATACTGGAGTGGGTTGCCATTTCCTTCTCCAACGCATGAAAGAGAAAAGTGAAAGTAAAGTCGCTCAGTCTGTCCGACTCTTAGCGATCCCATGGACTACTCTGTCCATTGGATTTTCCAGGCAAGAGTACTGGGGTGGGGTGCCATTGCCTTCCCTGACCAAAGCACTTAGCTTTATTAAAAAGCAGAAGAACTTTCACAAGAGTAAAAATTCATTCTCAGATCAACCTTACTGAATTATCAACAAATAAAATTCAAATTTTCAATTTCCCATCTCATATATGGACTATCTGCTATCATATTATTTGTATTAATTTTTAATTTTAATGCTGAAGATATTTAAAGAGAATTATAAGCATCATAATACCTTATATACTTTATCATGTATTAAAACATATCTAAATATTAAAACAGTTTTTATCAATGGCCAAGCATGACATTAATAAAAGTAATGGAAAATTCATTTAGCAAAAGTAATAAAAATTCCATAATGTCATCTAATATATAACCCATATTCAAATTCAACAAATTGTTTGAATTGCTCTCAGGATTTTGTATCCCTTAAGATTGTTATTCCCTCTTGGTTTCTCATCATTTAAAACAATGACTCTTTTTTTATCTTTTTTTAGAATCATTACTCTTTGACATCCATGCACCAATCCTTGTTTTGTTGCTGTTGTTAGGATTTTATTTCTTCCTCTTAAAAGCTGTTATTTACCATCCTTTAACATCAGTTTGTCTTATGCTAAAATTTGTACCTATAACTCTGATCTTTATAAATTCAAATCTCTATTTGAAATTGACAATTGGGTGGAGAAATCTGGCTGCCCACAGCATGCTAAGCTCAATATTTCACAAATAAACACTTTATATCCACCTCTCCCTTGTCACATTGAAATCTATTCCTTTTTTTCTGTTCATTTGATAACTCAGGCCAGATGAGAATAGAGGTTTTGTTTCTCTCCTTTTACATGACCATCAAATTTGTGTGTGTGTTAATTCAGAAATAATCTTTCAGTAATCTTCTGATTTACAAATTCCACCTTCACATATATGCAATCTACAAACCATAACCTATCATTCTTATAACTATATTTATAAACCAATGTGTCTAATTTGTTCTTTTTTCTATATTTATCTGTTATCTTTCATATAAGCCATTAGTAATTCATATTTTATTTGAGTTTATAATGTATTTCTCCCATAACTATTTTATTATATTATAGGTGTCTATAATTCTATTATAATGGAATTAAATATGATATTTAATATCATTATTCAGATTTTTATTTTTGCTAAGCATAAATTTATGCACTTGGTATTTCAAATGTTGGCTCTCAATTTGAATGATAGCTTCGGTCATTTATTTTGAAACTTTCATTCTCGGTCTTATCCTCAAAAAGATTAGTGGAGACTGTGTCTTGATGATCACATATTTCATATTTTGGATTTACAATGTGGTTTCTGCTGATACTGGGACTAGCTTAGTTCCAGCTAAGCCAAATAATTTTTGCTAGTTGTGTTTATTTTCTTCAGCCAACCAAGACAAGGAGCTGTATCAAACCTCAGACAGTTGGAATAAGTTTTTTCAGCTTTTATTAATAGGTAGGGAGCCCCAGCTTCTGGTTTCACAATGTCAGTCAGACTTTGATTCTGAATAAAGCCTAAGGTGCTTTTGGACACTGTTATCCAGGAACTGAACCTCCAGGCCCTCTTCTCATTGATTCTGTCCTTGATCCCAGCAGGCACACAACTTCTGCCCTTGTTTACTACAGTATATTTATATTCATATTCTGGCCACGAAAATATTTATCTTGTGTATAGCTTTATCATTTTAATGTACTCTTAAGATTGCCATTTTGGAAGGGAAAGGAATATTTAAATGCATGAACTATGTTGGCCAGAATTCCCTGTTACTTTTCAAGATTCCATTGAAATATCTTGTTCATAGCAGCAAAATATAGTCAACACTTTCTGCTGTTTTCTCATTACTCATTTGCGTATAGACAGCAATCTGTAGTCAATTCCTAACATTATAAAACCTGCTGCCAGATAATCACCGATAATGCCTGTGCTGCCACCCTTACTTCAACTAAACTTTTGTCATCTTCAGTCTCTGCAGGAGTAGATACTTGTTAATCTCTTTCAGCTTCAAATAATTTTTGGTAGTGCTATTTCCATAGTTCATACACATTATTATTCTAGTGTAAGAGTATGAATGTAAAATCAAAGCAAATAGAATAGAGGTAGGTCTTCTACTGTGCTCATTATAGCACATACGAATTTCTTTGTTATACAGAAGAGTCAAGTCAAGATAAAAAACTCAGACTGAAACAAAATTAATAATTTTTATTGTTTGCTAATCATGAGGAGCAATATTAATTATTTTTTAAAGAGTCATTTAGAATTTTTATTTCACTTATCTTATTTTCCTGTGTGTAACTCAGTGAGTTCAGTACAGTCTCTCAGTCATGTCTGACTCTTGGGACCACATGGACTGCATCATGACAGGCTTCCCTATCTATCACCAACACCTGGAGCTTCCTCCAACTTAAGTCCTTCTAGTCGGTGATGCCATCCAACCATTTCATCTTCTGTCATCCCCTACTCCTTCAGCCTTCAATCTTTCCCAGCATCAGGGTGTTTTCCAAAGAGTAAGTTCTTTATATCAGGAGGCCAAAGTATCAGAATTTCAGCCTCAGTATCAGCCCTTCCAATGAATATTCAGGACTGGTTTCCTTTAGGACTGACTCTTTTAATTTTTTTTGCAGTCAAGGGGACTTTCAGGAGTCTTCTCCAACACCATAGTTCAAAAGCATCAGTTCTTCGGTGCTCAGCTTTCTTTATAGTCCATCTCTCACATCCATACATGACTAATAGAAAAACCACAGCTTTGCCTGGATAGACCTTTGTCAGAAAAGTAATGTCTTTGCTTTTTAATATACTGTCTAAGTTAGTCAGGAGGTAAGCAAGGTGGTCTGGTTATTTGCATCTCTTTAAGAATTTGCCACAGTTTTTTTGTGATCCACACAGTCAAAGGCTTTGGCATAGTCAATAAAACAGAAGTAGATGTTTCTCTGGAACTCTCTTGCTTTTTCAATGATACAACGGATGTTGACAGTTTGATCTCTGGTTCCTCTGGTTTTTCTAAATCCAGTTTGAACATCTGGAACTTCACTGTTGAAGCCGGGCTTGGTGAATTTTGAGCATTACTTTACTAGCATGTGAGATGAATGTAATTGTGCAGTAGTTTAGACATTCTTTGGCATTGCCTTTCTTTGGGATTGGAATGAAACCGACCTTTTCCAGTCCTGTGGCCACTGCTGAGTTTTCCAAATTTGCTGGCATATTGAGTGCAGCACTTTCACAGCATCATCTTTTAGGATTTGAAAGAGCTCAACTAGAATTCCATCACCTCTTCTAGTGATGCTTGTTTGTAGTAATGCTTCCTAAGGTCTATCTGACTTTTCATTCCAGGATGTCTGGCTCTAGGTGGGTGATCACACCATCATGGTCACGTGGGCCATGAAGATTTTTTTTTGTATAGTTCTTCTGTGTATTCTTGCTATCTCTTCTCAATATCTTCTGCCTCTGCTAGGTCCATACCATGCCTGTCCTTTATTGTGCCCATTTTTGCATGAATGTTCCCTTGGTGTCTGTAATTATCTTGAAAAGTCTCTAGTCTTTCCCATTCTATTATTTTCCTCTATTTCTTTGCATTGATCACTGAGGAAGGCTTTCTTATCTCTCCTTGCTATTCTTTGGAACTCTGCATTCAAATGGGTATATCTTTCCTTTTCTCCTTTGCAATTGAGTGCAGCACTTTCACAGCATCATCTTTTAGGATTTGAAAGAGCTCAACTAGAATTCCATCACCTCTTCTAGTGATGCTTGTTTGTAGTAATGCTTCCTAAGGTCTATCTGACTTTTCATTCCAGGATGTCTGGCTCTAGGTGGGTGATCACACCATCATGGTCACGTGGGTCATGAAGATTTTTTTTTGTATAGTTCTTCTGTGTATTCTTGCTATCTCTTCTCAATATCTTCTGCCTCTGCTAGGTCCATACCATGCCTGTCCTTTATTGTGCCCATTTTTGCATGAATGTTCCCTTGGTGTCTGTAATTATCTTGAAAAGTCTCTAGTCTTTCCCATTCTATTATTTTCCTCTATTTCTTTGCATTGATCACCGAGAAAGGATGTCTTATCTCTCCTTGTTATTCTTTGTAACTCTGCATTCAAATTGGTGTATCATTCCTTTTCTCCTTTGCCTTTAGCTTCTTTTCTTTTCTCAGCTATTTGTAAAGCCTCCTCAGACAACCACTTTGCCTTGTTGCATTTCTTTTTCTTGGGGATAGTCTTGATAACTGCCTCCTATACAATGTCACAAACCTCCATCCATAGTTCTTCAGGCACTCTGCCTATCAGATCTAATCCTTTGAATCAGTTTGTCACTTCTACTCTACAGTCATAAAGGATTTCACTAAGGTCATACCTGAAGGGTATAATGGTTTTCCCTATTTTCTTCAATTTAAATCTGAATTTGGCAATAAGGAGTTCATCATCTAAGCCACAGTCAGCTCCCAATGTTGTTTTTGCTGACTGTATAGAGCTTCTCACTATTTAGCTGCAAAGAATATAATCAATCTGATTTTGATATTGACCAGCTGGTGACGTCCATGTGTCCATGTAATGTTCTCTTGTGCTGTTGGAAGAGGGTGTTTGCTATGACCAGTGAAAATTCTGTTAGCCTTTGACCTGCTTCGTTTTGTACTCCAATGACAAATTTGCCTGTTACTCCACATATCTCTTTACTTCCTACTTTTGTATTCCATTCCCTGATAATGAAAGGGATAACTTTTTTGGGTGTTAGTTCTAGAAGGTCTTGTATATCTTCATAGAGCCATTCAGCTTCAGCTTCTTCAGCATTATTGGTTGTGGCAAAGCCTAGAATCACTGTGATGTTGAATGGTTTGCCCTGGAAATGAGTAAAGATCATTTTGTCCATTTTGAGATTGCAAGTGAGAGAGCTAGTTACTAGGCAAGTTGATAAGAAGTCTGGAGGGTGTCAGAGGAGAGAGGGTTCTGGGACTCTTGAGGAGGAGATAGTGGTCTGGGATTCTCAAGGAGGAGGAAAAGGCAAATGTCTTTTTTTTTTTTTTTCTTTTCCTCTCTCTTTCTCTCTGTCTCTCTCCCTCTCCATTTCTTAGTCTTAGTCACATATTATGTTCTTTTTTTTTCTTTAAGCCTAGAACTAACAATTACACAACAAACAACTTAAAGTATGAAATCAGGAAACACCTGGAGTAACAGGCAAATTTGGCCTTGGAATACAGAATGAAGCAGGGCAAAGGCTAATAGAGTTTTGCCAAGAGAATGAACTGGTCATAGCAAACACCCTCTTCCAAAAACACAAGAGAAGACTCTACACGTGAATATCACAAGATGGTCAACAGCAAAATCAGACTGATTATATTCTTTGCAGCCAAAGATGGAGAAGCTCTTTACAGTCAGCAAAAACAAGACCGAGAGCTGACTGTGTCCAGATCATCAACTCCTTATTGCCAAATTCAGGCTGAAATTAAAAAAAAGTAGGAAAAACCACTAGACCAGTCAGGTATGACCTAAATAAAATCCTTTATGGTTATACAGTGGAAATGAGAAAAAGATTTAAGGGACTAAGTGCCTGATGAACTATGGATGGAGGTTCATGAAATTGTACAGGAGATAGGGATCCATAGGGATCCATCCCCATGGAAAAGAAATGCAAAAAATCAAAACGGCTGACTGTGGAGGCCTTACAAATATCTGTGAAAAGAAGAGAAGTGAAAAGCAATGGAGAAAAAGAAAGATATAATCATCTGAATGCAGAGTTCCAAAGAATAGCAAGGAGAGATAACAAAGCCTTCCTCAGGGATCAATGCAAAAAAATAGAGGAAAACAACAGAATGAGAAAGACTAGAGATTGCTTCAAGAAAGTTAGAGATATCAAGGGAACATTTCATGGAAAGATGGGCTCGATAAAGGACAGAAATGGTATGGACTTAAGAGAAGCAGAAGATATTTAGAAGAGGTGGCAAGAATACACAGGAGAACTGTACAAAAAAGATATTTATGACACAGATAATCACAATGGTGTGATCACTCACCTAGACCAAACATTCTGGAATGTGAAGTCAAGTCTTAGGACTTAGGAAGGGTCTTAGGAAGCATCACTACGAACAAAGCTAGTGGAGGTGATGGAATTCCAATTGAGCTACTTCAAATCCTAAAAAATGCTGTAAAAGTGCTGCACTCCATATGCCAGCAAAATTGGAAAACTCAGCAGTGGCCACAGGACTGGAAAAGATAGGTTTTCATTCCAATCCCAAAGAAAGGCAATGCCAAAGAATGTTTAAACCACCGCACAATGGCACTTATCTCACACGCTGGTAAAGTAATGCTCAAAATTCTCCGAGCCAGACTTCAGCAATACACGACCTGTGAACTTCCAGATGTTCAAGCTGGTTTTAGAAAAGGCAGAGGAAGCAGAGAACAAATTGCCAACATCCACTGGATCATCAAAAAAGCAAGAGCGTTCTAGAAAAACATCTGTTTCTGCTTTATTGACTGTGCCTTTGACTGTGTAAATCACAATAAACTGGAAGATTCTGAAAGAGATGGGAACACCAGACCACCTGACCTGCCTCTTGAGAAACCTATATACATGTGAGGAAGCAACAGTTAGAACTGGACATGGAACAACAGATTGGTTCCAAATAGGAAAAGGAGTACATCAAGGCTGTATACTGTCATCCTGCTTATTTAACTTATATGCAGAGTACATCATGAGAAATGCTGGGCTGGAAGAAGTTCAAGCTGGAATCAAGATTGCCAGGAGAAATATCAATAACCTCAGATATGCAGATGACACCACCCTTATGGCAGAAAGTGAAGAGGAACTAAAAAGCCTCTTGATGAAAGTGATAGAGGAGAGTGAAAAAGTTGGCTTAAAGTCCAACATTCTGACACCACCCTTATGGCAGAAAGTGAAGAGGAACTAAAAAGCCTCTTGATGAAAGTGATAGAGGAGAGTGAAAAAGTTGGCTTAAGATGTGTATAAGAGACAGGTGTAACTCAGTGAGTTCAGTACAGTCTCTCAGTCATGTCTGACTCTTGGGACCACATGGACTGCATCATGACAGGCTTCCCTATCTATCACCAACACCTGGAGCTTCCTCCAACTTAAGTCCTTCTAGTCGGTGATGCCATCCAACCATTTCATCTTCTGTCATCCCCTACTCCTTCAGCCTTCAATCTTTCCCAGCATCAGGGTGTTTTCCAAAGAGTAAGTTCTTTATATCAGGAGGCCAAAGTATCAGAATTTCAGCCTCAGTATCAGCCCTTCCAATGAATATTCAGGACTGGTTTCCTTTAGGACTGACTCTTTTAATTTTTTTTGCAGTCAAGGGGACTTTCAGGAGTCTTCTCCAACACCATAGTTCAAAAGCATCAGTTCTTCGGTGCTCAGCTTTCTTTATAGTCCATCTCTCACATCCATACATGACTAATAGAAAAACCACAGCTTTGCCTGGATAGACCTTTGTCAGAAAAGTAATGTCTTTGCTTTTTAATATACTGTCTAAGTTAGTCAGGAGGTAAGCAAGGTGGTCTGGTTATTTGCATCTCTTTAAGAATTTGCCACAGTTTTTTTGTGATCCACACAGTCAAAGGCTTTGGCATAGTCAATAAAACAGAAGTAGATGTTTCTCTGGAACTCTCTTGCTTTTTCAATGATACAACGGATGTTGACAGTTTGATCTCTGGTTCCTCTGGTTTTTCTAAATCCAGTTTGAACATCTGGAACTTCACTGTTGAAGCCGGGCTTGGTGAATTTTGAGCATTACTTTACTAGCATGTGAGATGAATGTAATTGTGCAGTAGTTTAGACATTCTTTGGCATTGCCTTTCTTTGGGATTGGAATGAAACCGACCTTTTCCAGTCCTGTGGCCACTGCTGAGTTTTCCAAATTTGCTGGCATATTGAGTGCAGCACTTTCACAGCATCATCTTTTAGGATTTGAAAGAGCTCAACTAGAATTCCATCACCTCTTCTAGTGATGCTTGTTTGTAGTAATGCTTCCTAAGGTCTATCTGACTTTTCATTCCAGGATGTCTGGCTCTAGGTGGGTGATCACACCATCATGGTCACGTGGGTCATGAAGATTTTTTTTTGTATAGTTCTTCTGTGTATTCTTGCTATCTCTTCTCAATATCTTCTGCCTCTGCTAGGTCCATACCATGCCTGTCCTTTATTGTGCCCATTTTTGCATGAATGTTCCCTTGGTGTCTGTAATTATCTTGAAAAGTCTCTAGTCTTTCCCATTCTATTATTTTCCTCTATTTCTTTGCATGGATCACCGAGAAAGGATGTCTTATCTCTCCTTGTTATTCTTTGTAACTCTGCATTCAAATTGGTGTATCATTCCTTTTCTCCTTTGCCTTTAGCTTCTTTTCTTTTCTCAGCTATTTGTAAAGCCTCCTCAGACAACCACTTTGCCTTGTTGCATTTCTTTTTCTTGGGGATAGTCTTGATAACTGCCTCCTATACAATGTCACAAACCTCCATCCATAGTTCTTCAGGCACTCTGCCTATCAGATCTAATCCTTTGAATCAGTTTGTCACTTCTACTCTACAGTCATAAAGGATTTCACTAAGGTCATACCTGAAGGGTATAATGGTTTTCCCTATTTTCTTCAATTTAAATCTGAATTTGGCAATAAGGAGTTCATCATCTAAGCCACAGTCAGCTCCCAATGTTGTTTTTGCTGACTGTATAGAGCTTCTCACTATTTAGCTGCAAAGAATATAATCAATCTGATTTTGATATTGACCAGCTGGTGACGTCCATGTGTCCATGTAATGTTCTCTTGTGCTGTTGGAAGAGGGTGTTTGCTATGACCAGTGAAAACTCTGTTAGCCTTTGACCTGCTTCGTTTTGTACTCCAAGGCCAAATTTGCCTGTTACTCCACATATCTCTTTACTTCCTACTTTTGTATTCCATTCCCTGATAATGAAAGGGATAACTTTTTTGGGTGTTAGTTCTAGAAGGTCTTGTATATCTTCATAGAGCCATTCAGCTTCAGCTTCTTCAGCATTATTGGTTGTGGCAAAGCCTAGAATCACTGTGATGTTGAATGGTTTGCCCTGGAAATGAGTAAAGATCATTTTGTCCATTTTGAGATTGCAAGTGAGAGAGCTAGTTACTAGGCAAGTTGATAAGAAGTCTGGAGGGTGTCAGAGGAGAGAGGGTTCTGGGACTCTTGAGGAGGAGATAGTGGTCTGGGATTCTCAAGGAGGAGGAAAAGGCAAATGTTTTTTTTTTTTTTTTCTTTTCCTCTCTCTCTCTCTCTGTCTCTCTCCCTCTCCATTTCTTAGTCTTAGTCACATATTATGTTCTTTTTTTTTCTTTAAGCCTAGAACTAACAATTACACAACAAACAACTTAAAGTATGAAATCAGGAAACACCTGGAGTAACAGGCAAATTTGGCCTTGGAATACAGAATGAAGCAGGGCAAAGGCTAATAGAGTTTTGCCAAGAGAATGAACTGGTCATAGCAAACACCCTCTTCCAAAAACACAAGAGAAGACTCTACACGTGAATATCACAAGATGGTCAACAGCAAAATCAGACTGATTATATTCTTTGCAGCCAAAGATGGAGAAGCTCTTTACAGTCAGCAAAAACAAGACCGAGAGCTGACTGTGTCCAGATCACCAACTCCTTATTGCCAAATTCAGGTTGAAATTAAAAAAAAGTAGGAAAAACCACTAGACCAGTCAGGTATGACCTAAATAAAATCCTTTATGGTTATACAGTGGAAATGAGAAAAAGATTTAAGGGACTAAGTGCCTGATGAACTATGGATGGAGGTTCATGAAATTGTACAGGAGATAGGGATCCATAGGGATCCATCCCCATGGAAAAGAAATGCAAAAAAGCAAAACGGCTGACTGTGGAGGCCTTACAAATATCTGTGAAAAGAAGAGAAGTGAAAAGCAATGGAGAAAAAGAAAGATATAATCATCTGAATGCAGAGTTCCAAAGAATAGCAAGGAGAGATAACAAAGCCTTCCTCAGGGATCAATGCAAAAAAATAGAGGAAAACAACAGAATGAGAAAGACTAGAGATTGCTTCAAGAAAGTTAGAGATATCAAGGGAACATTTCATGGAAAGATGGGCTCGATAAAGGACAGAAATGGTATGGACTTAAGAGAAGCAGAAGATATTTAGAAGAGGTGGCAAGAATACACAGGAGAACTGTACAAAAAAGATATTTATGACACAGATAATCACAATGGTGTGATCACTCACCTAGACCAAACATTCTGGAATGTGAAGTCAAGTCTTAGGACTTAGGAAGGGTCTTAGGAAGCATCACTACGAACAAAGCTAGTGGAGGTGATGGAATTCCAATTGAGCTACTTCAAATCCTAAAAAATGCTGTAAAAGTGCTGCACTCCATATGCCAGCAAAATTGGAAAACTCAGCAGTGGCCACAGGACTGGAAAAGATAGGTTTTCATTCCAATCCCAAAGAAAGGCAATGCCAAAGAATGTTTAAACCACCGCACAATGGCACTTATCTCACACGCTGGTAAAGTAATGCTCAAAATTCTCCGAGCCAGACTTCAGCAATACACGACCTGTGAACTTCCAGATGTTCAAGCTGGTTTTAGAAAAGGCAGAGGAAGCAGAGAACAAATTGCCAACATCCACTGGATCATCAAAAAAGCAAGAGCGTTCTAGAAAAACATCTGTTTCTGCTTTATTGACTGTGCCTTTGACTGTGTAAATCACAATAAACTGGAAGATTCTGAAAGAGATGGGAACACCAGACCACCTGACCTGCCTCTTGAGAAACCTATATACATGTGAGGAAGCAACAGTTAGAACTGGACATGGAACAACAGATTGGTTCCAAATAGGAAAAGGAGTACATCAAGGCTGTATACTGTCATCCTGCTTATTTAACTTATATGCAGAGTACATCATGAGAAACGCTGGGCTGGAAGAAGTTCAAGCTGGAATCAAGATTGCCAGGAGAAATATCAATAACCTCAGATATGCAGATGACACCACCCTTATGGCAGAAAGTGAAGAGGAACTAAAAAGCCTCTTGATGAAAGTGATAGAGGAGAGTGAAAAAGTTGGCTTAAAGTCCAACATTCTGACACCACCCTTATGGCAGAAAGTGAAGAGGAACTAAAAAGCCTCTTGATGAAAGTGATAGAGGAGAGTGAAAAAGTTGGCTTAAAGTCCAACATTCAGAAAATGAAGATCATGGCATCTGGTCCCATCACTTCATGGGAAATAGATGGGGAAACATTGACAGATTTTAGTTTTTTGGTCTCCCAAATCACGGCAGATGGTGATTATAGCCATGAAATTAAAAGATGCTTACTCCTTGAAGGAAAGTTATGACCAACCTAGACTGCATTAAAATAAGCAGAGACATTACTTTGCCAACAAAGGTCCATCTAATCAAGGCTATGGTTTTTCCAGTGATCATGTATGGATGTGAGAGTTGGACTTTGAAGAAAGCTGAGCTCCGAAGAATTGATGCTTTTGAACTGTAGTGTTGGAGAAGACTATTGAGAGTCCCTTGGAGTGCAAGGAGATCCAACCAGTCCATTCTGAAGATCAGTCCTGGGTTTTCATTGGAAGGACTGATGCTAAAGCTGAAACTCCAATACTTTGGCCACCTCATGAGAAGAGTTGACTCATTGGAAAAGACCCTGATGCTGGGAGGGATTGGGGGCAGGAAGAGAAGGGGACAATAGAGGATGAAGATGGCATCACTGACTCGATGGACGTGAGTTTGCGTGAACTTTGGAATTTGGTGATGGACATGGAGGCCTGGTGTGCAGCAATTCATGGGGTCACAAAGAGTAGGACACAACTGAGCAACTGAACTGAACTGAAGGATTAGATGACAATAATGTGTCCTTCTTGAGCACAATTTCTCTTTATGGAAAATCTTCTGACTAATTATGATATCTTAGAATGTATATTATGGGAATGAGTCTGGTAGGATCTTTCAGTTGTTAAATTCTAATCCTGCTACCCTAAAATGTAAATTGTGGGAGTGAGTTTGGTACAATTCTTACAACCTTGAGACAGTATTTTTATTTATTGTAATAGCTAATTTAAAAAGTATATAATTCCTTTGGTAAAGACTAGCGAGTAGAGCACTCTCCATTCCCCTTTTGATGTCTATGTCAGAAGCTTTTCCTGTCCCCTTTTCACTTTTATAAATCTCTTCTACACAAATATTCTGTGTAATCAAGTCGGTCCCTGGTCCCAAAGTTAAATCTTCTTTGGAGATCATGAATATGACGTCATTCACAGTAAGCTATCACACCCAAGAACTGCATTATGGATTCCTTCATTGACTATGAGTGCTACTCCATTTCTTCAAAGGGATTCTTACCCAGAGTAGTAGATATAATGGTCATCTGAGTTAAATTTACCCATTCCAGTCTATTTGTTTTGCTGATTCCTAAAATATATGTTCACTCTTGCCATCTCGGTTTGACCACGTCCAATTTACCTTGATTCATGGACCTAACATTCCAGGTTCCTAAGCAATATTGTTCTTTGTAGCATCAAACTTTACTTCCATCACCAGTCACATCAACAACTAGGTTTTTTTTTTTTTTTTTTTGCTTTGCTTTGACTCCGATAGGTAGGTACAATAGGGAAAAGGAGTCCAAATTTGTGGTGGCTAAAAGACAAGGAAGGGAAAAGCCCATGAAAATAGATCAAAGGAAGATCAAAGAAAGGTCCAAGGACCTGAGTGAAGACTTCAGGTAGAATAGCACTCCTAGCTGAACCCAATTTTCATAGGGCAGGCCCAGGGGGAAGAAAACATATAAAAGGAGGAGCCAAGTGCTCTCTCGTTCTGTCTCTCCCATGTGTAGATGGATTCTCCTGCTATCTTCTAAATAAAATAGAGCTGTAACACTGATCTGTCTAAGAGCTATGACATGGTTTGTTCAAGATCCGAGAGCTGTGACACGCCAAGGGCTTTAATGTCCATCTCCCCAAATCATTGTGATGAGATAAGAACCGAGAAACATACACTCGCTTGACAACTCTGTCTCTTTATTCTTTCTGAAGTTATTTCTTCACTGATCTCCAGTAGCATATTGGGCATCTACCGATCTGGGGAGTTCATCTTTTAGTGTCATATCTTTTTGCACTTTCATACCACTCATGGGATTCTCAAAGTATGAATACTGAAATGGTTTGCCATCCCCTCCTTCAGTGAACCACATTTTGTCAGAACTCTTCACCATGATCCATCTGACCTGGGTGGCCCTACACAGCATGGCTCATAGTTTCATTGAGTTAGACAAGGCTGCAGTCCATGTGATCAGTTTGATTAGTTTTCTGTGACTGTGGTTTTCATTCTGTCTGCCATCAGTGAAAAGTGAAAGTGAAATAGTTCAGTCGTGTCCGACTCTTTGCAACCCCGTGGACTGTAACCTACCAGATCCTCCATCCATGGAATTCTCCAGTCAAGAAAATCATTGTGATGAGATAAGAACCGAGAAACATACACTCGCTTGACAACTCTGTCTCTTTATTCTTTCTGAAGTTATTTCTTCACTGATCTCCAGTAGCATATTGGGCATCTACCGATCTGGGGAGTTCATCTTTTAGTGTCATATCTTTTTGCACTTTCATACCACTCATGGGATTCTCAAGGCATGAATACTGAAGTGGTTTGCCATCCCCTCCTTCAGTGAACCACATTTTGTCAGAACTCTTCACCATGATCCATCTGACCTGGGTGGCCCTACACAGCATGGCTCATAGTTTCATTGAGTTAGACAAGGCTGCAGTCCATGTGATCAGTTTGATTAGTTTTCTGTGACTGTGGTTTTCATTCTGTCTGCCATCAGTGAAAAGTGAAAGTGAAATAGTTCAGTCGTGTCCGACTCTTTGCAACCCCGTGGACTGTAACCTACCAGATCCTCCATCCATGGAATTCTCCAGTCAAGGATACTGGAGTGGGTTGCCATTTCCTTCTCCAGGGGATCTTCCCAACCCAGGGATCAAACCCATGTCTCCTGCATTGCAGGGAGATGCTTCAACTTCTGAGCCACCAGAGAAGCCCATCAGATGGATAAGGTTAAGCTTCCTGCTGGGAGAGACTGACTGTAGGGCAAACTGGGTCTTGTTCTGATGGGTGGGGCCATGCTCAGTAAATCTTTAATCCAATTTTCTGTTGATGGGCAGGGCTGTGTTCCTTCCCTGTTGTTTGACCTGAGACCAAACTATGGTGGAGATAATGAAAATGACAACCTCCTTCAAAAGGTTCAGTGCAGGTGCTGCCACATTCAGAGCTCCCAACCCTGCAGCTGGCCCCCTCCATCCCACGCCTCCATTGGAGACTCCTGGACACTCACAGGTAAATCTGGGTCAGTCTTTTTTGGGGTCACTTCTCCTGGGTCCTGGTGTGTACAAGGTTTTGTTTGTGCCCTCCAAGAGTGTTTCACCAGTCCTGTGTAATTTCTGGCAGCTCTATGGTAGGGTAATGGCGACCTCCTCAAAGAGGGCTTATGTCACACCCAGGTCTACTGCACCCAGGGCCCCTGTCCCTGTGGCAGGCCACTGCTGATCGGTACCTCCACTGGAGACACTCAAATCAGTTCTGGCTCAGTCTCTGTGACGTCTCCTGGTGCACAAGGTTCTGTTTGAGCTCTCCAAGTATCTCTGGTCAGTATGGGATTTGATTCTAAATGCAGTTTTGCCCCTCCTACCATCTGACTGGGGCTTCTCCTTTGCCCTTGGACATGGAGCAACTCGAGGAGAGAAAACAAGTGGAAGAAAATGTAATTTTGAATTCTGATTTGTCAGCTTACTTTATACATACTGGTATTGGGGATTACTGAATTTAGTAATTTAATATCATAATACAGTAATTTTTCCAGTATGCTTGCCTGGAGAATTCCGTAGATAGAAGAGTCTAGTGGGCTACAGTCCATAGCGTTACAAAGAATCAGGCACGACTGAAGTGACTTAGCATGTACGCAAGCATTGAAGAATAATAATTCTCAGGAAAACCAAAAGGTCTACTTAAGAGTATGTTCATTCTTAAGAGTATGTTCATCCAGTGTCGTTTTGTTTTTTGCTTAACCAGTATTTACTGAACTACTGTATTATTTAAGCCTGTTGATAAATTTAGAATATAAAGGCCATTGACTGTAAACTTGAGGTTCAGTTATCATCAGAAAATTAAACTTTAAACAGTACATTCTGTCTTGGAGAAAGAGAACAAGTAATTGACTCTGACTATGAAACAGTGGCATTTAAGATGAACACTCAGAAAAGAGGATCATAGTAATAAACAAATAGAAAAATACAGAAAAACATATGTCTTCAAAACTGTACTCTGTATATTTGTCTTTAATTTTACCCTTTACATCACTCACCGTCAAGTATTGCTTGGCCTCTCCTTGGAAGCTAGATGTTTCTGACACAGGTGAAGTCACATATGAAGATAATGTGTTGAGAAGTACATCTGGGGGAGAAAACTGTGACAAGATCATGAGGGCATTTAATCATAAACTAAGACAGAATATCCATTCTCTTGTAATAGGCCATGCAGAAAATACAGACTGATGGAGCAATTAAAAAATTGTAAATGCTCACACTTGGAGGATAACCCAGATAATGTCAAAAGTATGACTCATTTATTATATTTGTGTCACAATTGTTCTTTGTACTCTTATGTGTTTGGAGACTCTTTAATAAGGCACTGTCTTTCATTTTTCATACTTAATTTTGCTACATTTGACTATGGGTTCCCTGAAGCTTCCCTGTGGCTCATTTACCCTGTGGTAAATCATCTGCTTGCAATGCAGGAGACCTGGATATGATCCTTGGGTTGGGAAGATCCCCTGGAGAAGATGATGGCACACCACTCCAATATTCTTGCCTGGAGATTTCCCTAGACAGGGGAGCCTCGTGGGGTATAGTCCACAGGGTCACAAAAAGTTAGGCACAACTGAGCTATTAACAGTATCTTTGAATCTAGAGATCACATTTCATTTATATTGTATCCTTGGTGCTTATTATAGTTTCTTTAAAAAAATACTGAAATTATGAACAGTGCTGTGATGAACATTGGGGTACATGTGTCTCTTTCTATTTTGGTTTCCTAGGTGTGTATGCCCAGAAGTGGGATTGCTGGATCATAAGGCAGTTCTATAGCCAGGACATGGAAACAACCTAGATGTCCATCAGCAGATGAATGGATAAGAAAGCTGTGGTACATATACACAATGAAGTATTACTCAGCCATTAAAAAGAATACATTTGAATCAGTTCTAATAAGGTGGATGAAACTGGAACCGATTATACAGAGTGAAGTAAGCCAGAAAGAAAAACACCAATACAGTATACTAACACATATATATGGAATTTAGAAAGATGGTAATGAGGACCCTGTATGCAAGACAGCAAAAGAGTCACAGATGTGTAGAGTGGACTTTTGGACTCTGAGGGAGAGAGAGAGGGAGAGGGAGAGGGAGAGAGTGGGATGATTTGGGAGAATAGCATTGAAATTTGTATACTATCTTGTAAGAAACGAATCGCCGGTCTATATTCAATGCAGGATGCAGGATGCTTGGGGCTGGTGTATGGGGATGATC
>SJYX01002500.1:729117-745613 GCA_006410675.1 Oreotragus oreotragus
AAAGAGATGGGAATACCAGACCACCTGACCTGCCTCTTGAGAAACCTGTATGAAGGTCAGGAAGCAACAGTTAGAACTGGACTAGGAACAACAGACTGGTTCCAAATAGGAAAAGGAGTACGTCAAGGCTGTATATTGTCTCCCTGCTTATTTAACTTATATGCAGAGTACATTATGAGAAATGTTGGACTGGAAGAAATGCAAGCTGGGATCAAGATTGCCAGGAGAAATATCAGTAGCTTCCGATATGCAGATGGCATCACCCTTATGGTAGAAAGTGAAAAGGAGCTAAAAGGCCTCTTGATGAAAGTGAAAGAGGAGAGTGAAAAAGTTGGCTTAAAGCTCAACATTCAGAAAACGAACATCATGGCATCTGATCCCATCACTTCGTGGGAAATAGATGGGGAAACAGTGTCAGACTTTATTTTTTTGGGCTCCAAAATCACTGCAGATGGTGACTGTAGCCATGAAATTAGAAGACACTTACTCCTTGGAAGAAAAGTTATGACCAACCTAGATAGTATATTCAAAAGCAGAGACATTACTTTGCCGACTAAGGTCCGCCTAGTCAAGGCTATGGTTTTTCCTGTGGTCATGTATGGATGTGAGAGTTGGACTGAAGAAGGCTGAGCACCAAAGAATTGATGCTTTTGAACTCTGATGTTGGAGAAGACTCTTGAGAGTCCCTTGGACAGCAAGGAGATCCAACCAGTCCATTCCGAAGGAGATCAACCCTGGGATTTCTTTGGAAGGAATGATGCTAAAGCTGAAACTCCAGTACTTTGGCCACCTCATGCGAAGAGTTGACTGATTGCAAAAGACTCTGATGCTGGGAGGGATTGGGGGCAGGAGGAGAAGGGGACGACCGAGGATGAGATGGCTGGATGGCATCATGGACTCGATGGACGTGAGTCTGAGTGAACTCTGAGAGATGGTAATGAACAGGGAGGCCTGGCTTGCTGCGATTCATGGGGTCACAAAGAGTAGGACACTGAGCAACTGAACTGAACTGAATGTCAGCTGAAATACAAAAAATTTTGAGAATTATGAGAAAGCATCAAAAGGCAAAGATAAACAAGTAGTCTTAGAGCTCAATAATAAGAGAATAAATAACCCAATTAAAAAGGGGTAAAATATCTAAGCAAATGAAAGTGAACGAACACCTCACCAAAGAAGATGAACAAATGGAAAATAAGTATATGAGAGAATTTCAGCATCACTTGTCATAAGGGATATGCAAATTAAAATAACAATTAACTATATTCATACTCCTATTAGAATTGCTAAAAGTCAAAGACTGGATAAATACAATTGTCAAGCATGTAGTGCAACAGGGAATCTCATTCACAGCTCAGTCTTGTAAAAGGATCAAAGCATTAACCACATGGTGAAGGATTAGAGCTAGAGCTTTAGATGAATAAATATAGAAACAATTATAGATACGTGTATGTATAGTATACACATTTCTCCAAAATCACTGCAGATGGTTACTGCAGCCATGAAATTAAAAGATGCTTGCTCCTTGAAAGAAAAATTATGACTTACCTAGACAGCATATTAAAAAGCAGAAACATTACTTTGCCAACAAAGGTCTGTCTAGTCAAAGCTATGGTTTTTCCAGTAGCCATGTATGAATATCAGAGTTGGACTATAAAGAAAGCTGAGCACCAAAGAACTGATGCTTTTGAACTGTGGTAAAGGAGAAGATTCTTGAGAGTCCCTTGGACTGCAAGGAGATCCAACCAGTCCATCCTAAAGGAAATCAGTCCTGAATATTCATTGGAAGGACTGATGCTGAGGCTGAAACTCCAATAGTTTGGCCACTTCATGCGAAGAGTTGACTCATTGGAAAAGACCCTGATGCTGGGAAAGTTTGAAGGCAGGAGGAGAAGGGGTCAACTGAGGATAAGATGGTTGGATGGCATCACCGACTTGATGGACATGAGTTTAAGTAACTCTGGGAGTTGCTGATGGACAGGGAGGCCTGGCATGCTGCAATCCTTAGGGTCTCAAAGAGTTGGACATGACTGAGCGACTGAACTGAACTGCATTTATAGTGTTTTATATCTCCAGTCTCTGTCCACTGAGAAAGCTTAGAAGCAGACATATTTCAGTAACAATGACAAGAACCAATATCCAGAACTTGGTTTCTAGTTTCATTCTCTAACAAGAAAAAGTTTTCTTTGAGAAAGGACTGATTATATCAGCAGGGGAGGGAGTATGTAAGATGAGCTTTGATCCACTTGTAATAGTACTCAAAAAAGATAATGAATACATGACAAACATACAGAGAAGCCAAAGAAACAAAAAAAATATCTAATAGTCAAATGAAAATCAGAGCAACAAAATAAAAAATATACAAATAAAAATACATATATAGTATTGGAATATAATTTGTTACAAAATATTTAAGATTCCACAGTTATTTAGATAAATGACAGCATAGATTTTAAAAATAAATAAATAATGAGGAAAAGAAAATCTCACATATAAAATAAAGTTAAACAATTTATGTAGATATCCTTTTTCAAGGCAATGGAGTGTAGCTTTCACCTGTCTGTTTTGCATATCATAACTTCCTTTCAAAGAGTTCCATCAGGGAAGTAGGGAAAGAGTGCAACATTGCAAAATCTTACAAACCTAACCCTTGGCAGGTGATTAATGTCCACATTAACAGTGATGTGTCAATTTGAAAAGAAAAAAAAAAAATGTCCTTGGTATATAATTGATTTTGGCTTCCCTGGTGGCTCAGTGGTAAAGAATCTGCCTGCCAATGCAGATGACAAGGATTTGATCCCTGGGTTGGAAAGATACCCTGGAAAAGAAAATGCCACTCCAGTATTCTTGCCTGTAAAAGCCCATGAACAGAGGAGGCTGACAGGTTCAGTTCAGCTGCTCAGTCGTGTCCGACTCTTTGCAACCCCATGAATCACAGCACACCAGGCCTCCCTGTCCATCAACAACTCCCGGAGTTCACTCAGACTCACGTCCATCGAGTCTGTGATGTCATCCAGCCATCTCAACCTCGGTCGTCCCCTTCTCCTCCTGCCTCCAATCCCTCCCAGCATCAGAGACTTTTCCAATGAGTCAACTCTTCACATGAGGTGGCCAAAATACTGGAGTTTCAGCTTTAGCATCATTCCTTTCAAAGAAATCCCAGGGTTGATCTCCTTCGGAATGGCCTGGTTGGATCTCCTTGCTGTCCAAGGGACTCTCAAGAGTCTTCTCCAACACCACTGTTCAAAAGCATCACTTCTTTGGTGCTCAGCTTTCTTCACAGTCCAACTCTCACATCCATACATGACTACTGGAAAAACCATAACCTTGACTAGACAGACCTTAGTCGGCAAAGTAATGTCTCTGCTTTTGAATATTCTATCTAGGTTGGTCATAACTTTTCTTCCAAGGAGTAAGTATCTTTTAATTTCATGGCTGCAGTCACCATCTGCAGTGATTTTGGATCCCCCCAAAATAAAGTCTGACACTGTTTCCACTGTTTCTCCATCTATTTCCCATGACGTGATGGGACCGAATGCCATGATGTTCGTTTTCTGAATGTTGAGCTTTAAGCCAACTTTTTTACTCTGCTCTTTCACTTTCATCAAGTGGCTTTTTAGTTCCTCTTCATTTTCTGCCATAAAGGTGGTGTCATCTGCATATCTGAGGTTATTGGGTTGCAAGGAGTCAAAAATGACTGAGAGACTAAATGACAAACAATAACTGATTTATGTGTTAGATTCAGGTGTATACCAAAGTGAATCTGTTATACAAACACAAGTCATGTTAATTACTGTAACTTGGATATGGTGTGAAAATAACCATTCTTTATATTTTCAGTCTTTCTTTTAAGTGTTCATAACTTCTGTTCAGTCATCAGGAAAACATTAGCAAAACTTGAGAGACACTACAAAATACCTAAACAGTACTCCTCAAAACAGACAAGTTCACCACAGAAAATGAAAGCTTGAGAAATTATTGCAGCATAGAGAAGCATGAGATGTGACCACTAAATGTAATGTGGTGATATGGAAGCATATCACAGAAAGGGTATTATAGAATAATTCAGTTCAGCTCAGTCACTCAGTACTGTCCAACTCTTAGTGACCCCATGAGCTGCAGCATGCCATGCCTCCCTGTCCATCACCAACTCCTGGAGTTTACTCAAACTCATCTCTATTGAGTCAGTGATACCATCCAACCATCTCATCCTCTGTCATCCTCTTCTCCTCCCACCTTCAATCCTTCCCAGCATTAGGGTCTTTTTCAATGAGTCAGTTCTCCACATCAGGTGGGCAAAGTATTGGAGTTTCAACTTCAGCATAGTCCTTCCAATGAACACTCAGGACTGATTTCCTTTAGGATGGACTTGTTGGATCTCCTTGCAGTCCAAAGGACTCTCAAGAGTCTTCTCCAACACCACAGTTCAAAAGCATCCGTTTTTCTGTGCTAAGCTTTCTTTATAGTCCAAATTTGACATCCATACTGGAAAAATCATAGCTTTGACTAGACGGACTTTTGTTGGCAAAGTAATGTCTCTGCTTTTTAATATGCTGTCTAGGTTGGTCATTGCTTTTCTTTCAAGGAGCAAGCATCTTTTAATTCAATTGAAGAATAATATTTAGATAATGATAATATATCTATGAGCTTCCCTATTGGTTCACTAACAAGTCAATTCATTAATTGCAACATGCATTATATCAGTGTAATTTTTGTTGTTCTGTCACTAAGTCATGTCAAACTCTTTGCAACTCCATTGTCTTGGTAACCCCATGGACACACCAGATTTCTCTGTCCTCTACTATTTCCTGGAGTTTGCTCAAATTCATGTCCATTGTAAGAAGGAGGATAAGGCAATAACAGATGCCAGAGTTGGCATCACCAACTCAATGGGCATGAGTTTGAGCAAACTCCAGGACACGATGAAGGACAGGGATGCCTGACAAGCTGTCGTCCTTGAGGTCACAAAGAGTGGAACACAACTGAGTGACCGAACAACAACAACAAAATCCATTGAGTTGGGATGCTGTCTGATCATCTCATCCTCTGCAGCATTCTTCTCCTTTTGCCTTTAATCTTTCCCAGCATCAGCATCTTTTGCAGTGATTCAGCTTGTCCTGTCAGGTGGCCAAAGTATTGGAGCTTCAGCTTTAGCATCAGTCCTTCCAATGAATATTCAGGGTTGATTTTCTTTAGGATTGAGAACAATAGGAGAATTGAGTATAAAGTACCCTGAAATCCTGGGTACTATTTTTGCAACTTTTCTGTAAATCTAAGCCTATTCTTTTAAAATCTATTTTTAAAAAGCAAAAACAAATATTGCGAGATTTTTTCTAAATATTTCATGACCACATTTCCCTCTTTATTTGCTACCTTAAACGCTATAATTATATCTTGTTCTAAGAATAGTGATTATTTTTATCATCTGCTTCCTAGAAATCCTGAGCATAAGGGCCCTACCACAGTCTGCCAGATGACTGTGCCTGCTGACAAGATTCACTGCATGCACTCAGGGATCTATTTCTTCAGGCATGATTTGCAAAGAATATTTGATACAATCCGTTCAGTTGAGGGGGGCTTCTGTGGTGGCTCAGATTGTAAAGAATCTGCCTGCAATGCAGTAAATCTAGGGTTTGATCCTTAGGTTGGAAAGATCCTCTGGAGGAAGGAATGGCGATCCACTCCAGTATTCTTGCCTAATAAATCCCATGAACAGGGGGGCCACTGATACTAGTCAGATATTGTAGGAAACAAATTGTCTACATCTTTGATTACTTTAAAATATATATATATTAATTGAGATATAATCAGCATGCAACATTATATTAATTTCAGGTAGACTATATAACAATTTGATATTTGAATATATTGTAAAATAATCATCACAGTAAGTGGAGTTAAGATTCATCACCACATATAGTTAAAGATTTTTTTTTCTTGTGATGGTAACTTTTATGATTTACTGTCTTACCAACTTTAAATATACAAAGCAATATTATTAACTATAGTCACCATGATGTACATTATATAGCTATTACTTATTTATCTTATAACTAGATGTTTGTAACTCTTGAGTTGCATATTTTTTCATTGACATTTTTGCCTGGAAAAATCACAAAATAGGTAGGCACAAAAATGAACTACCTTATTCCTCTTACTAATTTAGCAAGGGCTGGGTCAGCTGCCTAATATTGCTCTCCCTGTCCACCTGACCTGCCTCTTGAGAAATCTGTATGCAGGTCAGGAAGCAACAGTTAGAACTGCACATGGAACAACAGACTGGTTCCAAGGAAAGGAGTACGACAAGGCTGTATATTGTCTCCCTGCTTATTTAACTTATATGCAGAGTACATCATGAGAAACGCTGGACTGGAAGAAACACAAGCTGGAATCAAGATTGCCGGGAGAAATATCAATAACCTCAGATATGCTGATGACACCACCCTTATGGCAGAAAGTGAGGAGGAGCTAAAAAGCCTCTTGATGAAAGTGAAGGAGGAGAGCGCAAAAGTTGGCTTAAAGCTCAACATTCAGAAAACCAAGATCACAGCATCCGGTCCCATCACTTCATGGGAAATAGATGGGGAAACAGTGGAAACAGTGTCACACTTTATTTTTTTGGGCTTCAAAATCACTGCAGATGGTGACTGCAGCCATGAAATTAAAAGATGCTTACTCCTTGGAAGAAAAGTTATGACCAACCTTTTCATCAGGCCTTTATGTTTCAGGAAACTGGGAGTTCGTTGGTTCTGTTATGTGGCAGAAATGCAGTCTAAATTGTTACCAGTCCCCTAGCCACAAAGCTAGTCTTTGTTTCAACATCTTCACGTTTCCCAGTCATTAACTCTGGAGTCTACATCATTTTACTACGAAAGACAAGGGCACAGTGGTTTGTTCACAGTTTCAAGGTGGAGCTGAGTTCCCACTGCCTCTCTTAGATGCTCTGTGCCAACTTTCCTGCTCGCCACCCACTCCTCCCTGGTGTTCCCATGGCTCAGCCTATCTCGTGTGTTTTCAGCGGCGTTTGAGTTTCTGTCCCCCACACTTGGGGTTTCAGGAGATGCAGCCTGCTGAAAATCTTTGTTGTGTTTTCTACAAGCACATAGGTGAGAATGTTGGTGACCACTTGCAACACATTGTGCGTAATGTGAGAAATTTCTCTCACTTAGAATGTGAATAATTTCTATGTGGGAGAAATTTCTCAGAGTTAAAAGCCCCAGGAATGATTCTCTTGACTAGGCAGTTAAGTCTCATGGATGTTACAAATACTGCCACTGGTCATATTTTCTTCTTTGCCTTGGCTGCTAGGAAGCTCAGAGGCAAATGTGGGCTCGGCTGGCAGGAGCCGTTGATAGTGAGACATTGTAGTGTGTGTTCTGTGTTTAAGCTTGCTGTTGGCTTCGCCTGTTCTCTTGCGTCTCCTCCCTCCTTCATTTCCTCACTTAATTATAAAACACTGTTCTTTAAGACACCTGTTTGTAAGTAGCCATATTGTTTTTGGGAAAAGAGCGTGTAAACAATTCTCATTTACCTAGAATAGCAGAATACGAGTTCGTGAGAACATTCTGGATATCTGAGCTTTATCCAGAGTATTTTATTCACAAAGCTGTCTTGATCATCTTTTCCAGTCATGTGGGTTACTAATTTTCCAAGAATGAGAATATAATTAAAATACACTTAACGCTGAAATGCAACTGAAACATAACTTGATATTCGATAATTTAGAAGGCAGTTAAGGAGCTTGCCTTGCCTCAAGGCCATAATTACGAACATCAGTTATATAATGTGACACTATGAAAAAAAAAAAGCTGGTTATTTCAGCTTTCTGATTATTTGAAGTCTGTAGGAACTAGAATTTAGAGTCAATGCATGCAGTGTGTGTAATGGTCTTTCAATCCCCCTCCCCTCATGTGAATAGTTCATACGTGATTTCATGGCTGATGAGTGTCAGAAAAGGGCAAGCATATGGTAGGAAGAGTTTGATTTCCCAAACATTCACCAGGTATTAGTAGTTCCTGCCATGTGCTGAGTGCTGGAGAAGTCTTTGCTGTTTCTGGCTCGATGCAAAAAATTCAGGAATAATTAGGTTTTTTTTTTTTTTTTTAAGTGTTGAATGCTTTAGCAGCACAGTTTGGTCTCTTACCTGAGCGTGGAGTGGGTAATGAAGGGAGTCCTGTTCCAGGAAGTAATTCTTCCACCGAGAAGCACAGTGGAAGTGGACTGGGGCTTGGAAAGGTCTCGGAAGGCCCAGAACAGCCTGGTTTGTTTAAGGGGCTCACCCGGTCCTTCCATCTTTGTCCTCACGGTGATAGGAGGAGGTGGAGGCAGCAATGGTGGAGGAGGAGGTGTTAGCGATGGAGGTGGCATTGACTGAGAATGTACTGACGAAGGATGCGATGGTGGTGGGGCTGGTTTTGGTGGGGGAAGAGGAGGGGTAGAGGCCTTGTTGACAGAGTAGGTGCTGGCGCTTGAGGTGTCCTTGATGGAGATGGTGGAAGCATTCCTGATGGAAAATGTTGGCGGTGATGGAGATGTTATTGATGGAGTGAGTGGTGGGGGCGCTGCTTTCAGCGTTTACTGAGCATTTCCGGGCCGGGCACTATGCTCTACATATTTCACACTTACTGTCTTGTTCAGTCCTCATGGCAGCGCTCAGAGGGAAGGTAGTTTTTGTACTTTTCCATTTTCTAGATGAGGAAAGCAAGGTACAAGGAAGTTAAATACATCCTTCAAGAGATAGGGCAGCTGTGTGGAGCCCAGCCACATCACAGCCTGAGGCGATAGGACAAATCAGTATTACTCATCTCGTCTTGACAAAAAATCATGCTGTTCTTTTCATTATAGATTTTTTTTTGCATTCGTCTTGATTTTTCAGAATGTTGCACAGAAACATGACTTAATGGACTTCCCTGGTGGCCCAGTGGTTAAGACTGTGCTTTCAGGCCTAGTGCATGAGTTCAGTCCCTGTCAGGGAAGATCTTGCATGCTAATAAGCATCGGAAGACAAAACCAAACAAACAGAAAAACATGACTTATCTTGATGCCTGATTTTTTTGGTGCCTTCTTAAATTTTTCACTGGGCTCCTAGTCACCCCAGGCCCACCCTGAAAAGCAGATTGCTCTTGATCTTGGGCCTATCCAGGCTCTGAAAACCTCAAACACTGCAATTACAGTTTCCAAACTTCACATCTCCGGGCTTTGGAGAGGAAAAGACAGTGTTTCCACTAGAATGTGGTCCAATTTTTTGCGTTTTTCATTAGTATGTGTCAAGGCAGAGTAGCTGGGCTTCCCAGGTGGCACTGGGAGGAACCAGTAAAGAATCCACCTGCCAGTTCAAGAGATATAAGAGACTCGGTTTCAAGCCCTGGGTCAAGAAGATCCCTTGGAGGAGGGCATGGCAACCCACTCGGATATTCTTGCCTAGAGAATCCCCAGGGACAGAGGATCCTCAGGGGCTACAGTTCATAGACTCGCAAAGAGTCGGACACGACTGAAGCAACTGAACACACATACACAAGGCAGAGTAGCTACAAGCTGTAACCTGTCAAGACTCGTAACAAGCCTTTAAATATATCTTGAGATTTGTTGTAACAGCAGACTGTTTGGCTGGAGAATTAGAATATTACAGAGCTTTTGACATCTTCGTCCTGTTCTGGCTGAGGCTAGCGTACGTGTATATGTCTTTGAACGCACATTCTGCCGCCTTTACAACCACAGTCCCTCCAGTTGGAATGGAAGGGAAACTGTGTTTGGCACTGATGGCTCACGGCAGCACACTGCTGATGGCAGAGCTCCCGAGGCAGCGGCCTGGCCTTTGGGGTCACGGCGGGATGCTCCACTCTGCTCCCCCAGCACTTTGGAGATGCTTCAAGAGTTAGAGACGTGACAGCAAAGGACAGACTTATCCGCCAAGCTGTCCTGTCAAGCTCACCAGGAGCCCCTGCATCCGGAGGAGGCGGAATGTTGGCCTTGGTGGGAGTGGCGAGAATCGCTGCTCTTCTAAACTTTGTCTTAAGACCAAGAGCATAGGGGGACTGCCCTGGCGGTCCAGTGGTTAAGACTCAGCACTTCCTGTGCAGGGGGTGCAGGTTCAATCCCTGGTCAGGGAATTAAGATCCCACATGCCTTGTCGCCCAGCCAAAAATAAATAAATGATTTAAAACTAACTAACTAAGTTAAATAACCAAGACCTAGAAAAACCCTAGGAAAAATACAATAAAAAAGAGAAAAAGACTGAGCACGTTGGGATCATGGGGATGTGGCCCCTGAGCCCCTCTGCACCCCAGCTTCCTTGCCTTTAAACAGTTGAAGATGGGTTTCAAAAAAAAGCTCCAGCCACTGGGATGGCTTTAACAAAAAGATGCAAGTTCAGATTTGGGTTGCTCAGAGCTGCCTCAAGTCTGAATTTTCTCCGCCATTGAATGGGCTCGTGATGCTGGCTGCATGTTGTCTTGGGGGTGAACGGTTATACATAGCAGGGTCCAGCAGACCGAGGGTGTGGGGATTAGCGGGATGTGGTGGNGGTGCCTTCTTAAATTTTTCACTGGGCTCCTAGTCACCCCAGGCCCACCCTGAAAAGCAGATTGCTCTTGATCTTGGGCCTATCCAGGCTCTGAAAACCTCAAACACTGCAATTACAGTTTCCAAACTTCACATCTCCGGGCTTTGGAGAGGAAAAGACAGTGTTTCCACTAGAATGTGGTCCAATTTTTTGCGTTTTTCATTAGTATGTGTCAAGGCAGAGTAGCTGGGCTTCCCAGGTGGCACTGGGAGGAACCAGTAAAGAATCCACCTGCCAGTTCAAGAGATATAAGAGACTCGGTTTCAAGCCCTGGGTCAAGAAGATCCCTTGGAGGAGGGCATGGCAACCCACTCGGATATTCTTGCCTAGAGAATCCCCAGGGACAGAGGATCCTCGGGGGCTACAGTTCATAGACTCGCAAAGAGTCGGACACGACTGAAGCAACTGAACACACATACACAAGGCAGAGTAGCTACAAGCTGTAACCTGTCAAGACTCGTAACAAGCCTTTAAATATATCTTGAGATTTGTTGTAACAGCAGACTCTTTGGCTGGAGAATTAGAATATTACAGAGCTTTTGACATCTTCGTCCTGTTCTGGCTGAGGCTAGCGTACGTGTATATGTCTTTGAACGCACATTCTGCCGCCTTTACAACCATACTCCCTCCAGTTGGAATGGAAGGGAAACTGTGTTTGGCACTGATGGCTCGCGGCAGCACACTGCTGATGGCAGAGCTCCCGAGGCAGCGGCCTGGCCTTTGGGGGTCATGGCGGGATGCTCCACTCTGCTCCCCCAGCACTTTGGAGATGCTTCCAGAGTTATTAGAGACGTGACAGCAAAGGACAGACTTATCCGCCAAGCTGTCCTGTCAAGCTCACCAGGAGCCCCTGCGTCCGGAGGAGGCGGAATGTTGGCCTTGGTGGGAGTGGTGAGAATCGCTGCTCTTCTAAACTTTGTCTTAAGACCAAGAGCATAGGGGGACTGCCCTGGCGGTCCAGTGGTTAAGACTCAGCACTTCCTGTGCAGGGGGTGCAGGTTCAATCCCTGGTCAGGGAATTAAGATCCCACATGCCTTGTCGCCCAGCCAAAAATAAATAAATGATTTAAAACTAACTAACTAAGTTAAATAACCAAGACCTAGAAAAACCCTAGGAAAAATACAATAAAAAAGAGAAAATGACCGAGCATGTTGGGATCATGGGGATGTGGCCCCTGAGCCCCTCTGCACCCCAGCTTCCTTGCCTTTAAACAGTTGAAGATGGGTTTCAAAAAAAAGCTCCAGCCACTGGGATGGCTTTAACAAAAAGATGCAAGTTCAGATTTGGGTTGCTCAGAGCTGCCTCAAGTCTGAATTTTCTCCGCCATTGAATGGGCTCGTGATGCTGGCTGCATGTTGTCTTGGGGGTGAACGGTTATACATAGCAGGGTCCAGCAGACCGAGGGTGTGGGGATTAGCGGGATGTGGTGGTGAGGGGGCAGGGAATGGGTTTGTTCGCGCGGCAGTGAGGATGCTGTGACGTCATGAACGGGAGGAGTGATGTCATGTGGAACTGTCACCAGGCACGTGTCTCACAAATGGGGATGCCGATGCACAACTGAGGACCCGTGCTGAGACCTCATGCATCTCACAAGTGCTGGTCAGGGTCCATTTTCCTCACCGTTTTACCCCAAGTGTCTGGCACAGTGTTGTGCAGCCTGGCATCTGTAAGCGTTTGCTGGGTGCCTGTCTAGAGAGGACGAGGCAGGAGCCTGTCAGTGTAGACTCTCTGGGGGCCTTCAGGCTCCTGAGCCGTCTGCCGGTGTCACAGCCCGAGTGGCTCTGGGATTCCCGGGGGCCTGTCTCCACAGTGGGCAGTGCCCAGCTGCCTTCCGTCAGGACTCGGATTCAGCACAGGCGTGGCCAGGCTAGTCATTCATACGATCAGATACGACCCCTGGTGTCGGCAGAGTGCTGCCGCCAGCCCTCCGTGTTGTCCTTCACCTCCCCGGTGATCTTGACCTTCGGGACTCTCAGACCCTCAGCCTCCACGGCTCTGAGTGTGTTGTGCAGCCAGCAGCAGAGATGACACCTGGCTGGCCTCTGGCAGGCAAGCGCCTGCTGTTGCTCATCCTCCACCAGCTGGCACTCCATCTGGTCCCCTTGCCGGGTGGCTTCTGACACCTGCAGCCTCTGCTCCGTCTGTACTGACCGTGTGGTCTTGTAACATTTCCCCGCGGGGCCTGGGGGGGGGGTCCCAGACTTGATTCCTGCCTCAGGTTCGCTGGGCGATCACCACGGTGCTGCACCACGTGGGCCCAGACAGGCATAGCTCTCAAACCTCAGCACGCCTGCTCGCTTATCCTCCACATATATCCTGAGTACCTGCTACGTGTCAGTCCCTGCTCTGGGTGCCAGGGGTTCACAGTGAACAAAGCAGGAGAAAAGCCTGGACTTCCTGGGTCCAAGGCTGATGGCTGCCATGCCTGTGTAATATTCGCTGTTGCTATTTACATGTAAGTGATGTTCCTGGACAGGTACAAATTAAACACAGTTCCATCAATTTCTCAGTTGGAGAGTCTTGACAACACCTAAGGATTTATTTATCTCGTGAGCAAAAGCGACAAGGTACGGCAATTATAAATGTAATTATATAAGCTGTCAATTATGTCCAGACCCATTAGAAGATCATTAACCTGCTGTGGGTGGAGAAGAGGAGAAATGCAGGTCACAGCTGGCTGGGGATAAAGGTTCAAACGTGCATGCTTATGGCAGAGATTTTGTGTAAAAGGCAGCCTTGCTAGGACGGAAAGATCGTTTCTCTTTGGGGCATTAGCATCAACAGAAACTGCTCCAAAATAAGACAATCTACCACTGTGCTTGGGAGTGCTTTTGGTTTCTGAGGCTCCACTCTGATTTCTTGTGTACCCTGAGAGCCCAAGTGATGGGCTCCCCCGAGAGTTTTGGGTCCACTGGAGTAGTGCTCAGTTAAGACCTTTGGTATAGACAGAGCGCTTGTTATCTGAAGAACAGCGAGTCTCATCCTATGCCCAAGGTGCTCGGGCGGAGAGATGGAAAGATCTAACTAAAGATCTAACATCTAACTAGCCGTCCCCACAGCCCTGCCCGTGCCTGTAGCTAATGCTATGACAGTAGCCGACAGCCTGCCAGCGTTCACTGTCCTGAAGGTTTCATGGTCCCTGCTCAGAGATGTGTCTCTCAGGAAGACCCTTCTCCCTGATCTTCGTCTCCAGAGTACCCCACCTGCTTCCACGGTGCTCTGCACTGTACCCATCCTCCCCCTTAATTTTCTTCCCAGCCCCCGCACATACGCTGATGTGTGTTCCCTGTGCCTTCCTCAGCTTATTCATCCTCTCCATGAGAGCAGAGGCTGCTTCGTGCACCAAGAAATCTGTACACACGGATGTTCTGGAATCTGTTCTGGGAGCTTGGTATCCCAGAGCCTCCGTGGTTCCTGGCATGTAATGGTCCTTTGTATTTGTGTGTTGAATGAAGGACCATCATGAGGACTGTGGAGGTGGGTGCCACCGTCCTCACCTGGCCGCTCTCCGACCCTGGTGGTGACGAGGAGGCAGGGCCAGCTCACGCTTCTAATCACCCGTGTCCATCACTGCCAGGCTGGAGATGTGGTGTGGTTTGGAGAAACTGGAAGAATATCCCTTAGAAAGGGCAGTGGAGTTGAGACTCCAGCGAGGGTGTCATGTTGCCTTTGATCATCCCCCTGCCCTTGGCCTGGAATCCACGCACACCCCTTTCATCTGCACATCCAGCTTGGTACTGGGTCATATTTTGTCCTCATACTTCTGAAGTCAAATATGCAGCAGTTGGAGTTCTGAGAAAGAAGCAGAAACGCCAAGCAACCTGTACACACGAATGTTCTAGAATGTGGTCTGGGAGCTTGAAAGAAAGTGAAAGTGAAGTTGCTCAGTCGTGTCCGACTCTTTGCGACCCCATGGACTGTAGCCTACTAGGCTCTTCCGTCCATGGAATTTTCCAGGCAAGAGTGTTGNGCCAAGCAACCTGTACACACGAATGTTCTAGAATGTGGTCTGGGAGCTTGAAAGAAAGTGAAAGTGAAGTTGCTCAGTCGTGTCCGACTCTTTGCGACCCCATGGACTGTAGCCTACTAGGCTCTTCCGTCCATGGAATTTTCCAGGCAAGAGTGTTGGTCTGACACAATTCCGGAAGCGGGCTGAATCGGTAGGGCTGTGGTTTTCACATGATGCTGGAGCTTGCAGTCCTCAGGGCGGCTGCCAGAAAGGACGGACAGACCTGAAGAGTGGGGTGAAGAGCAGGCTGGCACCATGCCTGGGTCAAGGTCAGGTTCGTTCTCGTTCCTTCCCCAGGGCGCTGTGGGTGCTCCGAAGCAGCTGGGTCCTTCATCACAGAGGTAGACCCACAGCCCTGCCCAGGAGGGGGTGACCCCCAGGAGGACCAGGGTGGGTGGAGGAGTTACAGACCAAGCTGTTGCTTCCCCCAAAGTCGTGAGTCACCAGTGAGCAAGGAGGCACGTGAGCTATGAAAGGGCTGCTTGCTACTTTTCTGCCCCCAGATGTCCACTGGAGTCTCTCCATGGACCACCCTCAGGGAATCCTGCAGGGAAAGTTGGATGTTTCTTCAGTAACCACTGTGGAAGGAGGAGAGGAGGCATATAATGAGATGAAGCTTCCCTGGGAGGACCATCACCTAGTTTTAAATTGTGTTAAAAATAAAACAAGGCTTCCTTTAGATAAGAAAGTTATAAGCCAGGGCTGGTCATTTATAATCAACTCCACAGGGCAAGGTTCAAGGATACATCATTAAAAAATCGAGCTCTTCATTTGAAACCCTACCAGGGGTTCAGAGGAGTCACTTTCTAGCTTTCTGAAATCCCCCTGACCTAGGAACCTGCTGATTCTTTCCAACTCTTCAGTGCTTTTCCTCCCCAAGGTTGCTGGACCTGTGTCTGGGGGTCTTCCAGCAGGTTCCATCACAAAAGGGACAGATGGGAACTGAAGATTCTAAGGGCTCCTTCTGAAGATTCTGAGGGCTCCTTCTGAAGATTCTGAGGGCTCCTGAGCTCCTTCTGTCATGCAGCTCCCTCTGCTGGAAGTACACCTTCTTGCCTATGGACATCATTTGATATCCTGCCCAGGGGTTTGTTCTTCAGTAGCAAGGAGTCGGACATGACTAAGTGACTGAACAACCACCACCAGGTGTTATTTCCTCCAGGCAGTCCTCCTGGACTTCTGGGCTGGTTTAGGTGGCTTCCTCCGTCCTCATTTCTGGTCTCATTCTCCCCACTGCTCACTGGACAGCCCTGCACTGACCTTCTACTGCTACGTCACTTCAGTCGTGTCTGACTCTGTGTGACCCCAGAGACGGCAGCCCACCAGGCTCCCCCGTCCCTGGGATTCTCCAGGCAAGAACCCTGGAGTGGGTTGCACTGACCTTCTATGTCTTCCCAAAGCCACCTCTGCCTGGAAGTTTCTTCCTAGGGCCGGCAGCTCTCAGCCTTCAGATCTGAGCTCTCACTTCCTAGAGCTGGTGTTTTTGAGCACATATGCTCACAGAGATGAGTCTCAAACCCTTCACCTTCCTTCCTTTGGGGCAACACAGTCTGAAGTACTTGATGTCTGCCTGTGGTTAGGATGTGAGCTCTGTGGGGCAGAGACTTCGACTGTCACTGCTGTATTCCTGCCATCTAGAACAGATGGGCTGCCCAAACCAGTCAATCCTAAAGGAAATCAACCCTTAATATTCATTGGAAGGACTGATGCTGAAGCTGAAGCTCCAGTATTTTGGCCACCTTATGCATAGAGCCTTTTCAGGAAGAAGCACAAGCTGGAATCGAGATTGCCGGGAGAAATATCAATAACCTCAGATATGCAGATGACACCACCCTTATGGCAGAAAGTGAAGAGGAACTAAAAAGCCTCTTGATGAAAGTGAAAGAGGAGAGTGAAAAAGTTGGCTTAAAGCTCAACATTCAGAAAAC
>SJYX01002500.1:745995-827759 GCA_006410675.1 Oreotragus oreotragus
GTCATGTATGGATGTGAGAGCTGGACTGTGAAGAAAGCTGAGCACCGAAGAACTGATGCTTTTGAACTGTGGTGTTGGAGAAGACTCTTGAGAGTCCCTTGGACTGCAAGGAGATCCAACCAGTCCATTCTGAAGGAGATCAGCCCTGGGATTTCTTTGGAAGGACTGATGCTAAAGCTGAAACTCCAGTACTTTGGCCACCTCATGCAAAGACCTGACTCATTGGAAAAGACTCTGATGCTGGGAGGGATTGGGGGCAGGAGGAGAAGGGGACAACAGAGGATGAGATGGCTGGATGGCATCACTGACTCGATGGACGTCAGTCTGAGTGAACTCCGGGAGTTGGTGATGGACAGGGAGGCCTGGCGTGCTGTGATTCATGGGGTCGCAAAGAGTTGGACACGGCTGAGTAACTGAACTGAACTGATGCATAGAGCCAACTCATTGGAAAAGACCCTGATGCTGGGAAAAATTGAAGGCAAAACGAGAATGGGACAGCAGAGAATGAGATGGCTGGATGGCATCACCGACTCAATAAACATAAGTCTGAGCAAACTCCAGGAGATAGTGAAGGATAGAGGAGCCTGGTGTGCTGCAGTCCATGGGGTGGCAGAGGCAGACACGACTTGACAGCTGAACAACAACAGAAATGGATGGGGCTTGCTATCAGGAGCTTAATACAGACAGATGATCTTTGGGATAACCAGAAAACATTACTTCTCTCTTACCTGAGAGTTCGAGTTGGTATGGGGTCGTTCGTGCAGGTATGCAGCTCTTCTCCGTGAGATGATTTAGGCACTCAGGGTCCTTCATTTTTTTTTCAAAGGCTTACTTTAGAAAACTACTTATTTATTCGTCTGCCTGCTGTTTGATCTTGGTTGTGGCATGCGATGGCTTTGGTTGCAGCATGCAGAATCTAGTTCCCTGACCAGGAATGGAACCTGGGCCCCCTGCAGTGGGAGTGTGGAGTCTTAGCCACTGGACCACCAGGGAAGTCCCCAGGCTTCTTCTGTCTTGTTGCTCTGCTGGCCCTTGAGAAGGGGAAAAGGAGAGGCAGCTCCTTGACTGTGAGACCCAGGAGTCGCTCACATCACTTGTTCACATCTCACTGGGTGGAGCTTAGTCCCTTGGCCATGCTGAGCTGCAAGGGATGCTGGGAAATGTAGTCTCTCTGGCAGCCATGTGTCTAGCACAACTTCTTAACTTTATTACTTTAAAGCAGAAAAGATATTGGGGGAAAGGGAGCAGTCTCTGTTACAGTGCTTGATCACTGTTTGTTGAATAAATGAATAAATGAGTGAATACCCCCTCCTATCCCAGCCCCTTGAACATCTTTCTATCACAACACTAACAGCATTGTAATTTATTTATGACTTATCTCCTTCCAGATTCCCAGTGCTTGGCCAGGGGCTGGTATATAACAGATGCAGAGCACAAGTTGAGTGAAAACCCATCACCTCTATCGTAAAGGTTTTTCCCTTAGCTCTGTGCCAGTTGGTGGGAGTGGGGGGTCTGTCTTTAAGAAAGCTCTGTCAGTGAGCACAAAGAGCTTTTCCTGTGAATGCAGCTGAAAATGAAGTGTCCCATGAGGTAGGTTTTGTTCCAGGAGCAGAGGGTGACGTGCACAGGGCAGGGGAGCCCAGGGCCTCCTGTTTCTTTGGAGCTCAGGATCTAGTGCCTTATCTTCTCGTCCTCCTCGGGAACATCCTTTGCTGCTTTCCTGGGGACCAAGGGGTGGAGGAGATGCTTCCATGGGGCTCTATTATTTAAAAAATATATAGGCCAGATAACTTTGTGATATGGATGGAAACGATTTCCTGGATGTGTGTGTTATTCACTCTTAGAAAATAGGAATAGAAGAACTTTTACAAAGTTGCCCCTGAGACATTCCTGTGGGATCCAAAGAATAAGAAAACCAGTAAGTGTATTGGCTTTGAAAGCCCTCTCACAGACAGAGGATGGCATGGCCCAGTGGGGACAAGATGGCCTTTGGAATCAGGAAGGTATGGCTTTGTCATGTAGGAACTTGAGACCCTAAGTCTTAACTGCTCAGGTGATACCTCTGTGAAGTTAAGTATGATGACCCCTCCCTCATGGTCTGTGCCGGGGTAAAACGGTGGTGCCCAGCCACAGGCTGACCTTAGGACCTCTGCACATGCCCTTCTGTCTTCTGGGAAAGCCCCTGCCAAGTGTGACCTGGTACATTCCCGCCGGGTGAGAAGGACCCTTCCATGACCCACCAGTATGAACTAGGACAGTTCCTATCCTGTTCCTTATTATCTCTGGTCTTAATCGGTGATTATTTGTTTTCTGTCTGTTTCATGACTGCAGGTCCCGTGAAGACAGGGTGGTGTCAGTTTTCGTCACCATTATATTCTTTGTGCCTCACCCAGTGCTGGGTGTGGAGTAGCTTCCCCACTGATACTGGCTCAGAGAATGATTACATAAGTAACAGACTCTCTAAATGGAATCTTGCAACAGTAGTTTCTTATGATGTAGAGAGTGTTTATGATCTTAGCTCTTTGGTGTCTAAGCTAGTCATTCTTCCTTTTAGACTTCTATATGTAGTCTTCGTTTAGACTGCAATATATATTCCTAGGATTATATGAAATAGTATAGCATTTGTGGATGACTGAACCAAAAATGAGATCTGTCCACCTGAAAGAAGAAATACAGAGTGATGGTTGGGGGCAAACTTGAGCCAGATGGCCTGGGTTGCAATCTCAGCCCCTTGACATTGTAGCTGTGTGATCTCAGCTGAGCTACTTACCTTTTCTGAGTCTGTTTCCTTACCTGTACAATGAAGATCATAGCATCCCACCCCTGTCCCCCCACCATCAGTTTGTCATGAGGACTGAATGAGTTAATGGAGACGAAAGATTTAGAACAGTGCCTGGAACATGGGAAACACTATCTAAGACTTGTTTTAAAGAAAAGTTGTGTCTTCAGCATCTTCTTCCCCTGAGCTTTTGAAACCGAGGTTCTTTGACTCTAACTGAAATTGTGGTTGAACCGAAAGGGAGAAAAAGCCACAGGAGGGATAGAAGCCAGGCATGGCTGGGGCCCTTGGGAGCTCCTGGTGGAGAAAAAGCGACACTTGTAGAGTCGCTTCCTCTCCTTCTGGAACGCCAGGCCCCTCTGTCCTCCGAACGGTCCTCCTCGCGTGGTTTCTGAATTATACTGCAGATGCTGTCAGCAAACCATGTATCCTTACAGACTGCCGCAGGGCTGGCGTTTGACAGGTAATTCTCTTCCCTCGTTTCCTGGGTGTATCTTAATTGTGGCTTTGCGGCCTTGGGTTTTTCATCTCTGGTATCATACTCCGCAATCAGAGGTGCCTCAGTCACCGACCCAGGGGCGTGATAAGACTACTGGTGATAGTGAAGCAGAAGAACATGCCCCGGCACTCTGCGCTGGGCTTCTCTGGGGTCTTCTGATGAAGGGTCTTGGGAGAAATGAGGGTCACAGTGAGGACACAATCGACCCAGCAGGAGCCCTGCTCTAGACCAGGAGTCAGCAAGCTTCGGTGCAGGGCTGGTTGGGAAATGTTCCAGGCCGTGCAGATGTGCTGGTCTGTGTCACAACCAAACTCTGCTGCTGAAGCGTGGTAGCGGCCAGAGGTCACGTGTCAACCATGGGTGTGGCTGTGTTCTCTTCTCTGCTGAGTTGTGTTCCCACCTCCTGCCCCAAATTCCTGTGTTGAAGCCCTGCCCCACCGCAGTGTGACTGTAGTGGACACAGGGCCTGTAAGTAGATTCCCGATGGCTCAGTGAGTAAAGAATCTGCCTGCCAGTTGGGGAATGTGAGTTTGATCCCTGGATTGGGCAAGTCCCCTGGAGTAGAAAATGCCAACCCACTCCAGTATTCATGCCCAGAGAATCCCATGGACAGGAGAGCCTGGTGGGCTACAGTCTATGGGATTGCAAAGAATCGGACACGACTGACTGACTAAGCATGAGGTCATAAGAGTAGGTTCCCGAGCCAGCAGAAAGAGTGATGTCTTTGTACGAAGAGGAAGTTTGGACACACAAAGAGACACTGGTGCCGTGCGCTCACAGAGGAAAGGCACACTGGGCCACAGCGAGAAGGCGGCCATCTGCAAGCCCAGAGGAGCCTCAGGAGAGGCCGGCCCCTGACACCGTGACCGTGCACTGCCAGCCCCCAGGCCTGGGAACGTAAGTTTCTGTCACTTAAGCCTCCCTGTCTGTGGCATGTTGTCATGGCAGCCCTAGGAGAGGGAGCCAATGCCAACAAAACTGTATTTGCAAAAACAGGCAGTGGAGGGCTGTCAGCACTAAGGGAAGCAGTGGAACTTTTGGATCACATATTCTGGGCCAGGTGCCGGGGCCCTGAGTGGGGCACGGGGCACACATTCTCTGCTGGAGTGGAGGTGACATTCTCGTTGGGAGACAGTCAACGACGGCACAGATACATAGCCAAGCTAATCCCAGGTAGAGCTCCCTACTCTGCAAAGAACCGGGTAATGTGACGGGGTGACCGCTGGGTGAGGGGCAGGGCAGAATGGTCAGGGGTCTTCTGAGGAGGTGATGCTTNTATATAGATCCAAGGATAGTAAACACTATTTCAAAAAAGAGCAGAGGTATAATAGTTTCAGTAATACTTGAAAATTAATGAGAGTTTAGCTGTATTAGATGGATGTGGCAGAATTGGTGAAGAGAATGTGGGACAGGGAGGGAGAGAGATAAAAGGAAAATGGGAACAATACACTGGAACTATATATAGGCTATTTTGTTAGGGCTATAGAATGATACTATAAGCTATTGACATTCAATTTTATTCTGTGGGTATAAAAATGTATTTTAAATGTGAAATAAGCATGAAAATAACAGGCCCAGAAATAATCTTACAAAGATGAATAAAATGGAAAGAAAGAAAGAAAGAGGGAAGACATGATGACGGGTATCACAACCATTCAGAAAGCTGTGAGGATAACAAGAACTCGGAGGCCTGGCAGTACCACCAATCAGGGTCTTTTCCAGTGAGTCAGTTCTCCCCATCAGGTGGCCAAAGGATTGGAGTTTCAGCTTCATCATCAGTCCTTCCAATGAATATTCAGGACTTATTTCCTTTAGGATGGACTGGTTGGGTCTCCTTGCAGTCCAAGGGGGACTCTCAAGAGTCTTCTCCAATAGCACAGTTTGAAAGCATCAATTCTTCAGTGTTCACCTTCTTTATGGTCTATCTCTTACATCCATACATGAATACTGGAAAAACCATAGCTTTGACTATATAGACCTTTGTCATCAAAGTGGTATCTCTGATTTTTAACACACTATCTGGGTTTGTCATGACCTTTCTTCTAAGGAGCAAGTGTCTTTTAATTTCATGGCTGCAGTCACCATCCACAGTGATTTTGGAGCCCAATAAGATAAAGTCTTTCATTGTTTCCATTTATTCCCCATATATTTTCCATGAAGGGATGGGGCCAGATTCCATAATCTTAGTTTTTTTTTTTAATTAATTAATTTAATTGGAGGCTAGTTACTTTACACTATTGTAGTGGCTTTTGCCATACAATGACATGAATCAGCCATGGGTATACATGTGTTCCCCATCCTGAACCTCCCTCCCACCTCCCTCCTCATCCATCCCTCAAGGTCATCCCAGTGCACCAGCCCTGAGCACTCTGTCTCATTTGTCAAACTTAGACTGGCCGTCTGTTTCACATATGGTAATACATATGTTTCAATGCTATTCTCTCAAATCATCCCACCCTCGCCTTTTCCCAAAGATGCCAAAAATCTGTTCTTTACATGTGTGTCTCTTTTGCTGTCTCCCATATAGGGTCATCGTTATCAACTTTCTAAATTCCTTATATATGTGTTAATATACTATATTAGTGTTTTTCTTTCTGACATATTTCACTCTGTATAATAGGCTGCAGTTTCATCTACCTCATTAGAACTGATTCAAATGCATTTTTAATAGCTGAGTGATATTCCATTGTGTATATGTACCACATCTTTCTTATCCATTCATCTGCCGATGGACATCTACGTTGCTTCCACATCCCAGCTATTGTAAACAGTGCTGCAATGAACATTTGGGTACATGTGTCTCTTTCAATTCTGGTTTCCTTGGTGTATATGCCCAGTAGTGGGATTGCTGGGTCATATGGCAGTTCTATGTCCAGTTTTGTTAAGGAATCTCCACACTGTTCTCCATAGTGGCTGTACTACTTTGCATTCCCACCAACAGTGTAAGAGAGTTCCCTTTTCTCCACATCAACTCCAGCATTTATTGTTTGTAGACTTTTTCATAGCAGCCATTCTGACAATCATGAGATGGTACCTCATTGTGGTTTTGATTTGCATTTCTCTGATAATGATTTATGTTGGGCATCTTTTCATGTGTTTGTTAGCCATTTGTATGTCTTCTGGGGAGAAATGTCTGTTTAGTTCTTTGCCTGTTTTTTGATTGGGTCGTTTATTTTTGTGGAATTGAGCTGTAGGGGTTGCCTATAAATTTTTGAGATTAATTCTTTGTCAGTTGCTTTGTTTGCTATTATTTTCTCTTATTCTGAAGGCTGTCTTTTCACCTTGCTTGTGGTTTCCTTCATTTTGCAAAAGCTTTTAAATTTAATTAGGCCCCATATGTTTATTTTTGCTTTTGTTTCTGTACTCTGGTAGATGGGTCATAGAGGACCCTGCTGTGATTTATATCAGACTGTTTTGCCTATGTTTTCCTCTAAGAGTTTTATAGTTTATGGTCGTACATTTAGATCTTTAATCCATTTTGAGTTTATTTTTGTGTATGGTGTTAGAAAGTGTTCTAGTTTCATTCTTTTACAAGTGGTTGACCAATTTTCCCAACACCACTTGTTAAAAAGATTATCTTTTCTCCATTGCATATTTTTGCTTCCTTTGTCAAAGATAAGTTGTTCACCAGTTCAGTTCAGTCACTCAGTGGTGTCTGACTCTCTGCAACCACATGAATCACAGCACGACAGGCTTTCCTGTCCATCACCAACTCCCAGATTTCACTCAAACTCATATCCATTGAGTCAGTGATGCCATCCAGCCATCTCATCCTCTGTCATCCCCTTCTCCTCCTGCCCCAATCCCTCTCAGCATCAGGGTCTTTTCCAGTGAGTCAACTTTTCACATGAGGTGGCCAAAGTATTGGAGTTTCAACCTCAGCATCAGTCCTTCCAATGAATACCCAGGACTGATCTCCTTTAGAATGGACTAGTTGGACCTCCTTGCATTCCAAGGGACTCTCAAGAGTCTTCTCCAACACCACAGTTCAAAAGTATCAATTCTTTGGCGCTCAGCCTTCTTCACAGTCCAACTCTCACACCATACGTGACCACTGGAAAAACCATAGCCTTGACTAGATGGACCACTGTTGGCAAAATAATGTCCCTGCTTTTGAATATGCTATCTAGGTTGGTCATAACTTTCCTTCCAAGGAGTACGCATCTTTTAATTTCATGGCTGCTATCATTATCTGCATGGTACATGGATTTATCTCTGGGATTCCTATTTTGTTCCATTGATCTATATTTCTGTCTTTGTACCAGTATCATACCGTCTTGATGACTGTTGCTTTGTAATGTAGTCTCAAGTCAGGCAGGTTGCTGCCTCCAGTTCCATTCTTCTTTTTCAAGATTGCTTTGGCTATTTGAGGTTTTTTGTATTTCCATATAAATTGTGAAATTATTTGTTCTAGTTCTGTGAAAAATACTGTTGGTAGCTTGACAGGGATTNTATCATACTGTCTTGATGACTGTTGCTTTGTAATGTAGTCTCAAGTCAGGCAGGTTGCTGCCTCCAGTTCCATTCTTCTTTTTCAAGATTGCTTTGGCTATTTGAGGTTTTTTGTATTTCCATATAAATTGTGAAATTATTTGTTCTAGTTCTGTGAAAAATACTGTTGGTAGCTTGACAGGGATTGCATTGAATTTATAAATTGCTTTGGGTAGTATACTCATTTTCACTATGTTGATTTTTCAGACCCATGAACATGGTATATTTCTTTATCAATTTGTGTCATCTTTGATTTCTTTCATCAGTGTTTTATAGTTTTCTATATATAGGTCTTTTGTTTCTTTATGTAGATTTATTCCTATTTTATTATTTTCATTGCAATGGTGAATGGCATTGTTTTCTTAATTTTTCTTTCTGTTTTCTCATTGTTAGTTTATAGGAATGCAAGAGATTTTTGTAAGTTAATTTTATATCCTGCCACTTTACTATATTCAATGATTAATTCTAGTAATTTTCTGGTGGTGTCTTTAGGGTTTTCTATGTAGAGTATCATGTCATCTGCAAACAGTGAGAGTTTTACTTCTTTTTTTCCAATCTGGATTTCTTTTTCTTCTGTGATTGCTTTGGCTAAAACTTCCAAAACTATGCTGAATAGTAGTGGTAAGAGTGGGCATCCTTGTCTTGTTCCGGAATTTTTGGGAAAGGTTTTCAATTTTTCACCTTTGAGGATAAGGTTTGCTGTGACTTTATCATGCAAACAGTGAGAGTTTTACTTCTTTTTTTCCAATCTGGATTTCTTTTTCTTCTGTGATTGCTTTGGCTAAAACTTCCAAAACTATGCTGAATAGTAGTGGTAAGAGTGGGCATCCTTGTCTTGTTCCGGAATTTTTGGGAAAGGTTTTCAATTTTTCACCTTTGAGGATAAGGTTTGCTGTGACTTTATCATATACAGCGTTTATTACGTTGAGGTATGTGGAGAAAAGACAGATGAACCAGAGATCAAATTTCCAACATCCACTGGATCATGGAAAAAACAAGAAAGTTCCAGAAAAACATATATTTCTGCTTTATTGACTATGCCAAAGCCTTTGACTGTGTGGATCTTTCAACCAGGACACAGGCTCTGAGTGACTTCACCCAGAAGGCTCTCCCTCTCCCGCTGGCCCCTGACACAGTCCTCCCTAACGGCAAGTATGTTGCACCAACATTGCAAAGCAATTGCCTTGTGAAAGTAGCAGAAACCATTTCAACTGACTTTCCTTTGCAAAATTTTGCCCTGGGAAAAGAGTCAGAATCTAAGAATGCTTCCATTTTGGCTGTCTCCACTCCAGTCGACCCCTCTGAGTGTCATCGGTAAGGACGGCAGCATTGTTAGAATGTCGCAGGCATTTATTTGCACGGTATCAAGAGCGGATCTTAATTTGACAGGGAAATCTGCCAAAAGAGGGAGGAATTCAAAGCCAGCACCGGGTGACTTGGGAAAGGTTTGCTTTGTAAAAATTAGTTACATGCATCCAGCAGCTCTTTTCTGAGTGTCATCGGTAAGGACGGCAGCATTGTTAGAATGTCGCAGGCATTTATTTGCACGGTATCAAGAGCGGATCTTAATTTGACAGGGAAATCTGCCAAAAGAGGGAGGAATTCAAAGCCAGCACCGGGTGACTTGGGAAAGGTTTGCTTTGTAAAAATTAGTTACATGCATCCAGCAGCTCTTCTTTGAAGGTTAATTGTGATACCAACTGTTAGGAAAAAACCTAATTAATAATAACAGAAAAAAAAAAAAGCCACATTTAAGTAATATCAAGGTTGTGACAAGCACTTTATAAAACCAAGCATTCAACAGTAAGGTTTAGACTTGATCTTCCAACCTGTGGCCCATTGTTCCCAGGTGGTGAAGCAGATAAAATGCATTAATTAAATATTTGGGAAGCACTTTGCTGGTTCTTCTTATTTATTATCTTGTATGAGGTTGACATCTTGGCAATGCCTGAGAACAAAAGAACCTGCAGAGAATTTGATTTGTTCTTTATTTTATCTGGAGGATTATATTTAAATATAATTTTTTTTCTCTCTCTTTTTTATCTTTTCTCCTGTCAGGGTGTGAAGAGCAGTCAGAGTTGGGGAGAGACCTGGAAGGGTTGAATGGGGTGGGCTTGCTGTGAGGTCAAGAGCCAATAGCAAGGTTGGCAAGCTCCCATTTAAAAAAAAAATGATTATTTTTGGCTGGGCTGAGTATTTGTTTCTGTGAGGGCTTTTCTTTTTTCTTTTTACCATGAAACAGAGTTTATTATTATTTGCCACTTTATTTATCTTTTAATTGAAGGATAATTGCTTTACAGAAATTTGCTGTTTTCTGTCAAACCTCAACATGAATCAGCCATAGGTATACATATATCCCCTCCCTCCTGAACCTCCCTCCTATCTCCCTCCCCATCCCACTCCTCTAGGTTGTTACAGAGCCTCTGTTTGAGTTCCCAGAGTCAGACAGCAAATTCCTTTTGGCTATATTTTACATATGGTGGTGTAAGTTTCCTTCTTACTCTCTCCATATACCCCACCCTCTCCTTTCTCCACTCCCCCCGACCCCCGTATCGGTAGTCTCTTCTCTATGTCTGTTTCTCCATTGCTGCCCTGCAAATAAATTGATCAGTACCATCTTTCTAGATTCCATATATATATATATGCATCAGTATACGATATTTATCGTTCTCTCTCTGACTTACTTCACGCTGTATAATAGGCTCTAGGTTCGTCCACCTCATGAGAACCCAGTCAAATGTGAGCTTTTATCTAGTTGTGGCGAGTGAGGCCCACTTCATTGCAGTGCGCAGACTTCACGTTGTGGTGGCTTCCTTTGTGGAGCATAAGGGACACTCTTGCGTCACTCTTGTGTCCGAGCTCTGGGACACTCGGGCTTCCACGGTTGCAGCTCCCGGGCTCTGGAGTAGTTGCGGCTCGTGGGCCCTAGAGCAGGCTCATGGGCTTGGTTTGGTGGCTCCGACAGTAAAGAATCCACCTGCAATGCAGGAGACGTGGGTTCGATCCCTGGGTTGGGAAGATCCCTGGAGAAGGGGACGACAACCCACTCCAGTAATCTTGCCTGGAGAATCCCATGGACAGAGGAGCCTGGCAGGCTGCAGTCCGTGGGGTCACAAAGACTCAGACACGATCGAGCGACTAGCACTTTCACTTTCACTGTCTGTGAAGGTAGGGTGAAGGTGCCTGTCTGTATGAGCCACCATTGTATACATGGTGGCTTGCATACAGTGGACAGTTAATAAACATGGAATGAATATGAAATGAATCAAATATGAATTACTAACCGGATGACCCTGGACATGTTCCTGAAACTCTCTGAGCCTCAGCTGCTTAGAGAAGTGAGTGTCGGCTCTGTGCTCGGCACGTGTTGGCTCAGATCCCTCCTGTAACAGCCCTGGAGGGAGGGGTTCTTCTGGCTCTGTGGACTGTGGAGGCATTTAATCAGGAAGAAGGAAGAACTAGCAATCTCTCTCTTAGAAATTTTCCTGGACGGGGAAGACTGCTTGGGCTCGGCCAGCATGAGTTTGTCAGGGCAGGTTCCTGTAGCTCCCAGCAGGAGGTCAGGGTGCCGGCTGAAACACCCATCCTGCCAGCCGCAGGCTTCCCTCATCGCAGGCCTCACCTGCTCCCCAGGAGTCGCTGCTTTTCCACCGCTGAGCCCAGCTCGCTCGACGAGCCAGCACTGAGGAAAACTGGTGGCTCTAGGCTGACCCATTGGCTTGTCCTTTTACTCAGTGAGATAGAGATTGATTGATTTGTGAAGAAGCAGATGGAGCAGACGCAGAGGACAAGTGTTTGTCCCGGTGTTCCCACCGAGGACCTGAGCCGGAACCCGTCGTCCCAGCCCTGCTGGTGGTGGCAGTGGAGCGGGGAGTTCCCTGACTGTCTAATCCCACCATGTGTTCCACCCTGGAGCCAGGAGAGGAGCCTCTTGCCCAGAATTACGTGGGGTTGCCAGCGGAAGTCAGAGGCCGTCACGGATGCTGGGGGGTGGGGGGCACCAGGCGGTCACTGCGGATCTTGTGGGATCCTGCCCCTTGGGAAAGTGGAAGCCTGGTCCTGGGTGGCTGAGCTGCTTTGATGGAATACCCCAGTTGATAAAAAGAAATCTGCAATGTACATCTTTGTTTGCAATATGCATCGATTATTTATGAGACAAAGCAAAACCCTGAAACCTTTTAAGATGTCAGGTAGAACCAGATCTAAATTGAAGGACCCGTGTCTCTTTCTGCGTCCCTGGGGATTGTCTTGAGCACCCTGTTCCAATGACCCTCATGAAGATGCACTTACCTAAGGCTGAGTCATCACCCGCCACGTATCTTCACACCGTCACCTTGAGCTGAGTCATTCCTATTTGACTGTCGTGATTTTCGCCGTATCTTCCCACCAGTACCAATTTAATATTTTCTCCAAATTGGTTCCCCATTTTTACCTAACGTAAATGTATTTATAAGAAAAACCAGTACTGCCCTTGGCCCTCAAGAGAAAACAACTGCAAGTACCATGATCAATACAAGACAACTGGCCAGAAACCGTAGCCTGCCCAGAGGTGGACAGGGTGATGAGCACCTAGCTGAGTCTTCAGAGAGACCGAGAAGGTGTTCAGGGGAGAACTTTGTCTTTGGAGCTCAGTGCTTCTCTCTGGTATCCAGACTCCGCAGAAAATGACCCTGGGTTCTGAGTTCCCTGCTTGGGGAGACACTAGTAGGGTGGTTAAGGGCTTGTGCTCTCGAGAGGGATGTATATGAGTTTGAATACTGACTTTATCACTTCTCTCCTGTGCCTCAGTTTTCCCATCTGTAATATGGGCCTACCTCCTAGGTTTGCTGAGGGTAGACAGAATCGGATTTTCAAATTCTCTGCATGACAGGCACTTGATAGATGCAAGCCTGTATTATTAGTTGGTTGGTTATTTGAGCCATCCCATTTTTTCTTCACGACTCAGTCCATTTTCTCAGCATTCCGTGGATTTTTAGGCAACTCTTTAGTTTTGAGGACCGTATCTTTGGCGTCTAAGAAAACAGAGCAGCTCTGTTTTCTTAGCACCCAGCTGGTCCCTGGGTGCTGTGAAGGTGGCTTCAGCAACACAGACCCGAGCGAGGTCCAGGCTGGGAATCGGATGGGTGAGGGAGGCTGTGGGAGGACGGGAGTGTCCAGAGAGGATGCCTGGGTCAGTGCCAGCTGACTCTTGCCCTGGGAAACGCTTTTGGCATTTACATGTTGGCACCTGGCTAATGTTTTCCTTCTGTAGGTTATACAATGAGAAAAGCCTGTTTGTAATCCCTGGCCTGAGTTCATCTGGTGAAGTAATTCTGTCTAGTACTTTTGCCCCCACGTAGTTCACCTTTAGGGGGCTTCCCAGGTGTCTCAGGAGCATAGACTCTGCCTGCCAGTGCAGGAGACTCGGGTTTAATCCCTGGGTTGGGCAGATCCCCTGGAGAAGGAAATGGCAACCACTGCAATATTCTTGCCTGGAGAGTCCCAGGGACAGAGGAGCCTGGCGGGCTTCAGTCTGTAAGGTCACAAAGAGTGAGGCCTGAGCGCCTGAGCACGCAGCACAGTTAGTTGACCTTGAAGCTTAAGGGTTGGTTCTCCACTCATCTCCTAGCCCCTCTATGGTAACCAGTGTGCCATGAACTCAGCTCAGAGCTGATAAATGGTTTCTCCTAACCCAGCAATCCATTTCTCTGGGAAAGTGCTGAAACCTCCCAGGCTGCCTGGACATTCATTTTTAAAGCCCCAGTAACTCCATCAGGGAGTTAAAGATGTTGAGAGAAATTAGAGGATCAGAGAAAGCAACAGCAAAGCTTCAACCAGGACACAGGCTCTGAGTGACTTCACCCAGAAGGCTCTCCCTCTCCCGCTGGCCCCTGACACAGTCCTCCCTAACGGCAAGTATGTTGCACCAACATTGCAAAGCAATTGCCTTGTGAAAGTAGCAGAAACCATTTCAACTGACTTTCCTTTGCAAAATTTTGCCCTGGGAAAAGAGTCAGAATCTAAGAATGCTTCCATTTTGGCTGTCTCCACTCCAGTCGACCCCTCTGAGTGTCATCGGTAAGGACGGCAGCATTGTTAGAATGTCGCAGGCATTTATTTGCACGGTATCAAGAGCGGATCTTAATTTGACAGGGAAATCTGCCAAAAGAGGGAGGAATTCAAAGCCAGCACCGGGTGACTTGGGAAAGGTTTGCTTTGTAAAAATTAGTTACATGCATCCAGCAGCTCTTCTTTGAAGGTTAATTGTGATACCAACTGTTAGGAAAAAACCTAATTAATAATAACAGAAAAAAAAAAAAGCCACATTTAAGTAATATCAAGGTTGTGACAAGCACTTTATAAAACCAAGCATTCAACAGTAAGGTTTAGACTTGATCTTCCAACCTGTGGCCCATTGTTCCCAGGTGGTGAAGCAGATAAAATGCATTAATTAAATATTTGGGAAGCACTTTGCTGGTTCTTCTTATTTATTATCTTGTATGAGGTTGACATCTTGGCAATGCCTGAGAACAAAAGAACCTGCAGAGAATTTGATTTGTTCTTTATTTTATCTGGAGGATTATATTTAAATATAATTTTTTTTCTCTCTCTTTTTTATCTTTTCTCCTGTCAGGGTGTGAAGAGCAGTCAGAGTTGGGGAGAGACCTGGAAGGGTTGAATGGGGTGGGCTTGCTGTGAGGTCAAGAGCCAATAGCAAGGTTGGCAAGCTCCCATTTAAAAAAAAAATGATTATTTTTGGCTGGGCTGAGTATTTGTTTCTGTGAGGGCTTTTCTTTTTTCTTTTTACCATGAAACAGAGTTTATTATTATTTGCCACTTTATTTATCTTTTAATTGAAGGATAATTGCTTTACAGAAATTTGCTGTTTTCTGTCAAACCTCAACATGAATCAGCCATAGGTATACATATATCCCCTCCCTCCTGAACCTCCCTCCTATCTCCCTCCCCATCCCACTCCTCTAGGTTGTTACAGAGCCTCTGTTTGAGTTCCCAGAGTCAGACAGCAAATTCCTTTTGGCTATATTTTACATATGGTGGTGTAAGTTTCCTTCTTACTCTCTCCATATACCCCACCCTCTCCTTTCTCCACTCCCCCCGACCCCCGTATCGGTAGTCTCTTCTCTATGTCTGTTTCTCCATTGCTGCCCTGCAAATAAATTGATCAGTACCATCTTTCTAGATTCCATATATATATATATGCATCAGTATACGATATTTATCGTTCTCTCTCTGACTTACTTCACGCTGTATAATAGGCTCTAGGTTCGTCCACCTCATGAGAACCCAGTCAAACGTGAGCTTTTATCTAGCTGTGGCGAGTGAGGCCCACTTCATTGCAGTGCGCGGACTTCACGTTGTGGTGGCTTCCCTTGTGGAGCGTAAGGGACACTCTTGCGTCACTCTTGTGTCCGAGCTCTGGGACACTCGGGCTTCCGCGGTTGCAGCTCCCGGGCTCTGGAGTAGTTGCGGCTCGTGGGCCCTAGAGCAGGCTCATGGGCTTGGTTGCTCCACAGCGTGTGCACTCTTCCTGGCTCAGGGATTGAACCTTATTACCAACACTGGCCGCTGGATTCTTAACCACTGGACCACCAGGGCAAGCTCTCTGTAAAGGGACAGATAATTTATTTGGGTTTATAGCCATGTGGTCATGGTGGCATCTGCTCATCTTTATGGATGTCACAGAAAGGACTCGGCAGGGCTGTGTTCCAAAGAGACTTGCTGTACAAAAACAGCTAGGCTGGCTGCAGCCCATGGGCCATAGTCTGTCAACCCCAACTGGAGTCCAGAGTCAGATGGCCTGGGTTTGAAGCTAGGTCACTTGCAAGTCTGCAAGCCTGAACTAGTGCTTTCAGTTTTTGGAGTAAAATGAGGATAATAATGTACCCGGTCTCACAGTGGGTCAGTGAAGGGGGCCCAGGGCCTGGAAGCCATGTGCGTACAGCGGGTGGGGTGGGGGTGTTGTGGTGATCGTGGCTGGGGTCAGTGGAGGCGACCCCATTTGGCTGGAACTTGGTGTGTTTATTACTGTGGACCATTGTCAGAGACGTTTGGGAAGCACTGGACTGGGCTGGAGGCAGCTCCTAAGAGTGGGGAGACGTACTGGAGGCTTCCTGTAGGGTTGATGGGCCTCTGGGCTGTTGTGTTAGAAAGCTAGGGGACCAGGATCTCACGTCTTCTGTGTGAGTCCCCTGTGTGGTCAGCAGTGATGCTGAAACGGCTCCTGGGCAGCTTGTTTGTGGGTCATGTTTGTTGCTGTTACATGCTAGTCGTGTTCGACTGTTTGCAACCCCATGGCTGTAGCACACCAGGCTTCCCTGTCCTTCACTGTCTCCTGGAATTTGCTTAAGCTGATGTCCATTGAGTCAGTGATGGCATGCAACCATCCCACCGTCTGCCACTCCCTTCTCCTGCCCTCAGTCTTTCCCAGCATCAAGATCTTTTCCACTGAGTCAGCTCTATGCATAAGGTAGCCAAAATACTGGCGCTTCAGTGTCAGCATCAGTCCTTCCAATGAATATTCAGGCTTGATTTCCTTTGAGATTGACTGGTTTGATCTCCTTGCTGCCCAAGGGACTCTCAAGAGTCTTCTCCAGTGCTGCAGTTGGAAAGCGTCAGTTCTTTGATGCTCAGTCTTCCTTATGGTCCGACTCAGATCACTAGGTTCTTGTTAAGCTTCTGAGCCATCAGCCTTGGCAGCAGGTTGGGAGCTCCTCTAATTTGGGGAGATTGGAGGGAATATTAATTGGTTCAGGGCACCATGACCAAATGTCACAGGCTGGGTGGCTTAAATGACATGTTTATATTTTCTGCCAATCCTGGAGGCTGGGGTGTCTGAGACTGGGGTGTCGGCAGAGTGACTTTCTTCTGGGGCCGCTCTGCTTGGCTTGTAGACAGCGGCTTTCCCCGCATGGTCTTCCCTCTGGCCATGTCCATGTCCCGATCTCCTCTGCTAAGGACACCAGTCATATCGGCCTAGGGCCATCCTGGTGACCTCAGTCTCCAATACAGTCACACCTGATATCCTGGGGCTTAGGATTTCATTCCACTATGTGAATTTGGTGAGAACACAGTTCAGATCCTAACAGGTGGAGTCTCTAGGCACATAAAAACTGAGTGTGTGTGTGAGAGAAAGTGTGCGGGAATCAGAGATTGCAGGGCACTGGTGGGTGCAGGGAAGACTCAGGAAGGCCGCTAAATTGGGCCACGTGCTGGGCTTGCTCCAGGGAGGTGGCCGTTTTGGTTGAGGTCTCAGCATCATCTTACTGAGTGTCAGGCAGCCAGGGCCTTTCGTGCTGGGTCACGATCCTCTCGACTTCCATAGGACCTTCCCATGGAGCTCAGCCCCACTCAGGGACCATATTCACACAGCGTCATGGCCAGACAGTGGCAAGAGCAGCGTCATGAACTCGAGCTGTACCCCTGGGTATAGCTTTCCTAAGCCTCAGTCTTTTCACCTGTAAAATGGAGTTGCATATACCTATCTTAGAGTCTTGGGACAACGTAGTGAGAATCTGCATGTAGAGTATTTGTAAGCCTCCTACACGGTATACTTTGTGAACCGAGGCTGTTCTATTATGACAGGTACAGCCATACCCCACTTTATTGAGCTTCACCAACGCTGTGTTTTTACAAATCAAAGGTTGGTGGCAGCCCCGTGTCGAGCAAGTCTATCGGTGCCATTTTCCAACAGCATCTGCTCACTTCCTGTCTCTGTGCCACATTTGGGTAATTCCCCAAATATTTTAAACCCTTTTACCAATTTTTAAAGTTGATTTTTGGCTGCGCTGGGTCTTCATTGCTGAGCAGATTTGCTCTGTGGCGGGCTGGGGCTGCTGCGTTGCGGTGCGTGGCCGTCTCCTTGTGGTGGCCTCTGCTGCTGTGGAGCACAGGCCGTGGGTGTGCGGGCTTAGTATCTGTGGCACGTGAGCTCCACACCGTGTGGAATCTTCCTGGAACAGGGATCGAACCCATGTCCCTTCCATTGGCAGAGGGATTCTTAACTGCTGGACCACCAGGGAAGTCCCTATTTCAGATTTTTTCACTATTATCAAATCTATTATGGTGATCCGTGATCAGTGCTTTTGATGGGACTGTTGCAAAAAGATTATGACTTGTTGAAGACTCAGATGCTAGTTAGCATTTTTTAGCCATCAAGTATTTTTTAACTAAGGTTTTTTTTTTTTTTTTCTTTTCTCATAGACACAGTGCTGTTGTGTCCTTTAAGTAGACTGCAGGACAATGTGAACCTAACTTTTATATGCACCGGGGAACCAAAAACCCTGAACCCTGTGTGATTCGCTTTGTCGTGGTGGTCTGGAACCAAACCTATAACATCTCTGAGGTCTGTCTGTATTGCTCTTGTTATTTGACTACTATAATTATGAGTGAAAAGTGAAAGTGTTCATCACTCAGTCATGTCTGACTCTTTGTGACCCCATGGACTGTAGTCTCCCAGGCTCCTCTGTCCATGGAATTTGCCAGGCAAGAATACTGGAGTGGATTGTCATTTCCTTCTCCAAGGGATCTTCCCGACCCAGGAATTGAACCTGGGTCTTCTGCATTGCAGGCAGACTCTTTAGGGTCTGAGCCGTACCCTCAGCCAAAGATGTTTCTGCTTTGTTAGTATCTTTTAGTCTTTCAGATCAAGATTGTTTTTTAAAGTGGCTAATTCTAAAACAGACTCAATGGCGTTCTCAAGAATCTTAGAGCTAAATGGAAAGGAAATTCTTCCACAAGCTCAGTAGCAGGGTCTGGGCTGATTGACACCCCCGGTGACAGTGTTTTTCATTCTGGCAACAACAGTTGGGAAACAGAAGCACAGGCCGTGGCCCCGGCCTCGAAGCGCTTGACTCTTGGCCTGGGTGAGGCTGCAGATGGTAAGGCTTCCTAGAGCATGACTGATTCCTGGTGCCCAGGGTTTGTGGGTCTCCGTCCCCAGAGGACCAGACTCTGACTCATCCTTCTCCTTCCTGTAGTGTCACCACAGTCACATCTTTCGTCAGGAGGAATCGTACATCCCTTCCCCTGGGCACTCTGTTTTTTGGAGTACATTTCTATCACGGTTCCTGTGTCTTATTTTTCATGTCTGTTTCTCACTTTTCTCTTTGTTATGAGTGCCAGAAACCCATCTTAAATTGATTTAAGCATCGCTAAGCAGAGTTTCCAATGAGTCAACTCTTCGCATGAGGTGGCCAAAGTATTGGAGTTTCAGCTTTAGCATCAGTCCTTCCAAAGAACACCCAGGACTGATCTTCAGAATGGACTGGTTGGATCTCCTTGAAGTCCAAGGAACTCTCAAGAGTCTTCTCCAACACCACAGTTCAAAAGCATCAATTCTTCGGCGCTCAGCTTTCTTCACAGTCCAACTCTCTCATGTGAAGAGTTGACTCATTGCAAAAGACCCTGATGCTGGGAGGGATTGGGGGCAGGAGGAGAAGGGGACGGCAGAGGATCATGGACTCGATGGACGTGAGTTTGGGTGAACTGCAGGAGTTGGTGATGGACAGGGAGGCCTGGCGTGCTGCAGTTCATAGGGTTGCAGAGAGTCGGACATGACTGAGCGACTGAACGGAACTGAACTGAAGCAGGGTTTACTGGCTCATGTCGCAGAGTGTTCTGAGAGAGGCGGCCTCGGGCCCGGCTGGGTGTGGGCGCCGATGGCCCGGCTGGGTGTGGGCGCCGATGTGCTGCGCTCAGGCCGTGCCGCCCAGGGGGCCTTTCCTCACTGCACTGTGTCCTCAGGGGCCTCTTCATCCGGAGAGGCAGGACCAGCACCACGACTTCAGGCTTCCGTGCTAGCGGCTCAGCAACCCAGCCGAAGACCTGCAGTGGAGTCTCCATGGACACTTGGAGAGAACTCGGTAGGCTGGCCAGATCCAGGCACTTGGCTTAGCCCCTGGTGCCATAGGCACTGGAGGCGGGCAGAGCATGGTTTCCCCAACAAAATGGTTGTGTCGTCACCAGGAGACACAGACAGGAGACATCTTCTTAAGCCCCATAGGGTCAGGAGCTCTGACTTCGTGGGTGCTCTTGTCTCGGCACTTTGCAGAGTGCCTGGCAGATAAATCCAAGGCACTGAAGCAACTTGTCACGTGAAGATAATTTGCATCCTCACTTGGACTCTCCTGTTGGCTTTGGTGATTGTATCTTTCAGTGGCATAAGTGATCTGAGAGTGATTGGCACCCTGTACAGCCCTATGAAGTAAAAAGGAGATGCCCCGCAGATATGCTGTGTGATCATGATGTTTCTTAGCCTCTCTGAGCCTCAGTTTTCTCATCTGTGAACTGGGGACAACAGTCTCCACAGTTGTAAGACCTCACAGAAGACCTCTTACACTGTGTTTGGAGAATTAAATACTTTAAAGCATAAGTGTTAGTTGCTTTTGTTGTTGTTACTGCTGCTGTTAACATATCATTACTCTTCTACTCCCCTTAGAAAGGAAGTGGGGATCTGGGAAGACGGGCTTTTAGTCTGTCTTAGAATGGCGAGGCAGGGTGTGTGTGCACCCTTGTGTGCCTGTGCACGCATTTATACATGTCCTGGCCTCATTGCCAAATGATTGCATGGGTTTTCCCCTGCTTGAAATGCCATCATTTTCACTGGATTCTGAGCAAATTAACATTTGCTTCTCACCGAGATGGCTCATTAGTGTCACGCCTGTTATGAATGTCTTGTTAAAGCAGTTTTATTGGTGATATTTTAAAAATGGGTTACTCTCTGTGTATCCCTTTTGCCTGTTGGATGATGCTAGCAAATCTCCCCCAGTCCTGATGTGGTTTTAAAGCCATGACCACAAAGCTTGAGAAGGACCTGGTGCTTGGTGGGATGGCTGTGCCCCCCAGCCCCCAGCCCCTGGTCCTTTGGCAAATGCTTTTGGCTCACGAGAACTCCCATCTTCAGGCCCACCTCCTGAGTTCGCCTGCATCTCTAGCTCCTGGATGGACCCCCATCTCTCTGTTAGTCTTGCAGCCTGGTCTCTGTTGCTCCCCTGCTCCCGCCCTTGATTCTGCAGACCCTGCTCTCCTCCTCTGCGGTCACAGTCCTGTCTGCGTTTCTACTATTTCCCCTGGGCTTCACCTGCTCTCTTTCCTCCTCAGGATGTCTGCCTCAGCTTCAAGCCTCTGCTCCAAGCCAGCTCCTCCCCTGGGCCAGCTTCAAGGCCCCCAAGTGAGCCCTGCTCATGTTGTTGGCTGCCCGCCCAAGTCAGGAGGAAATGGGCGGGTGGAGGAAGGGAGGGTGGGGTGCGGATGGTAACGCTTCTGATGCACTGGGTGCCATGTGTGCGGTCACTGGACGGTGGTGATGGTTTTCCAGTTTGAGAGACAAGAAATCTGAAGGTTGGAGAGAGTCAATAATGTGACCCATGACTTGCGATGATGAAGTGTTGCATTCTGAGTTTGATGGTTCATTCATTCATTCAGCAGCTTTTTTTTTTTTAATCAAGCACCTGTGATGGCCCCAGCACCTTTGCATATGCTGGGCAGGTAGCTGTCAACAAAAGGCTCTCTCGCTTTGGGGGTTCACAGTCCAAGCTTAAATCCAGTTCTGTCTGACTCCAGGATGTCGGTTCTTTTTTAGGGCACCGCATCAGCCGTAAGGATTTCTTCCCAAGCAGGTGATCAGGTCCTACTTGGACCACAACCCCCATCCTCCACGGAGCCTTCATTTGGGGGGGCCTCGGTGGGAGCAGGGAGCTGCAACACCCACAGTGTTGAATGGCTGACTGAGAAAAGAGCGGGTTTGGCCAAGTCCTGTCCGGCTGTCCTCAGAAGTCCTGTCGAGAGTGACGGGAGCAGCTGTCGACCCCGCTGCACGCAGACCTCTGCGTTCCCCATTTATCGCTGTCGTTTCACGGCTCTGAGTGCACCCTCACGGGAATCCTTGTTTCCTGCTGTAGCTGATGGGCTGATTTGTTAAATATCTCAGTTGTTTAATTTTGGGGTAGCCTTTAAGAAAGAAAAATAAAGATGGATTATTGCTTTCAGCTTAAAGGAAACAAATAGGAAACCATGCTTCAAAAGACAGGGTCCCCTCGGAAGCCATCCCCTCTAGAGTTCCAAGTTTTGACTGAAGACAAGTGTAATGAAATGATGGATGTTGATTTAAAACTGTAGGCAGTCTGAAGAGCTTTGGGAGGGGGATTTTAGAAGGAAGATGAACCCTCCCTCTCTTCTCGGAGCAGCTTCCCCCGCCGTTGCTTGTTTATGGCCTTTTGATGGAGACTCCCTGGAAACTGGAGTCTGGGCTGGGCTTCTGTGAGGTTCCCTCCTCCTCTGTAGATAGTCCCACTTCAGGGAAAAATATTTCTAAGCCACATTTGGACATTACCATATGCGAGGCACTGCATAAAGCACTCAACACAAATTATCTCATTTAATCTTGATCTGTACAGCAGATGGCTGAAAGCAGACACAGTTCTGATGACAGCAGATTCCTTCCCTCGAAGATGAATTCATTTGTGAAGTGAAAGTGAAAGTCACTCAGTCATGTCCTACTCTTTGCGACCCCATGGACTAAACAGTCCGTGGAATTCTGCAGGCCAGAATACTGGAGCGGGCCTTCATTCCAGTGGGCCACTGGAGAGAAATTCATCTGCGGGACTCCTTTAAACCAGAGATCGAAATCTGGCCAACTAGGCCAGGTCAAGCCCAAAGATTTGTTTCTTTTGGCTCCTGCCATTTTAAAGATTGAATTCATTGATGATATTGAGCAACCCACCATTGAGTCTCCCATAAAATCTGGAAAACACAGAGCAGTCCAGCAACAGCAGGTCCGTGCTCGCTCAGGGCTGAGCAGCGGCCGCCCTGTATCTGAGAGCCACCCTGGCCACAGCTCTAGCCCACCTGGCTGGTTTCTCTCTCTGATTTTGCCCTCCTGATCCCTCAAGGCACTGGTCCCCTCTCCTTCTCCCCTCCCGCTTTACATCATCCAGGCTTCCTAGGCTCTTTTTTAGGGAGGGGTGTGCTTTTCTTGTTGCTGTGCAGACTTTTCTCTAGTTGTGGTGGACAGGGCTGCTCTCCAGTTGTGGCGCACGGGCTTCTCCCGGCCGTGGCTTCTCTCCTTGTGGAGCCCAGGCTCTGGGGCACGTGGGTTTCAGTGGTTGGGGCTCCCGAGCTCTAGAGCACCGGCTCAGCTGTGGCCCACAGGCTTCGTTGCTCCGAGGCGTGTGGGATCTTCCTGGATCAGGGATCGAACCCGTGGTCTTCTGCCTTAGCAGGTGGATTCTTTTACCACTGAGCCACCAGGGGGAAGCCTGCTTCCCAGGCTTTTTAAAGCAACGCTTTTTCCAATTTGATTTCATATGCAAACTTTCAGGCATGTCATTCGTTCAGCAACTCTGTGCCAGAAAATGAAATCTGCCAAGATGCCGAGAGGTTGCTTGCCTGTAGCTTCATGACCTCTTCAATGGGAAATGACTTAAATTGCAGCAGGGGAGAGGCAGCCAGGTCGGGTCAACTGGGCTTCCCGCAGGGGCGCCCCAGGGAGGCGTGGCTCCTCTGGGGATTCCTGTGGTCACTCGTGTCTCTGATGGCCAGGCTATAGGTCCTCGAGGACTTGGGAGTCCAGGGGTGTGTGTGTGTGTGTGTGTTCCCATTGTGGAAAAGAATCATTAATTTCACCTGAAGCTGTGGCTGCGTGGAGTGTAAGAATTCAGTTCATCCATCCAAAAAGGCAACAAGCAGTGCTGTTCAGCAGTCATAATATTGTAGCAGTTAATGCTGTCTGCATTTTCACTTTGTGCCGGCCGGTGTGCTGGGCACCTCAGCCAGACCATTTCAGTGATTTCTTAGCGCAGCCCCTTGAGACGGTCACCGTGATCATGCCTCTTACTGATGAAGAAGTCAAGGCCCAGCAAGATTCATTGCAAACTCATAGACCTCTCAGTGGGGAAGATCAGGAATGAACTAGCCTTCTCTGGTGGTTCATTGGTTAACAATTTGCCTACCAACGCAGGGTTCAGTCCCTGCTCAGGGAAGATTCCATGGGCCGCGGGGCAACTAAGTCTGTGCACCACAGCTACTGAGTCCTCACTCTAGAGTCCACTAGTCACAACTCCTGGGCCCACACATTGCAGCTTCTGAAGCCCATGTGCCGTAGAGCCTGCGTTCTGCAGCAAGAAGCACACATACCACAATTAGAGAGTAGCCCCACTCACTGCAACAGAGAAAAGCCTGTTTGTAGCAACGAAGACATAGTACAGCCAAAAATAGTTAATTAAAAAAAAAAGAAAAAAGGTCAGGAATGAACCCAGGCTGTGGGACTCACCACCTCCACCCTCTCCTGCCTCCCATGGACTGAGACCGACAAAGACTGTCCATCTGGGTCTGAGTGTGTAACAGTGACCCAGGGCACTGTCTGTCTTTGTTAAACTATGATTGCTTTTGAGGAAGAATCAGGTTGGTGTTGAAGGAGATGGAAAAGCATAATTTTTTCATTTTAAATCAAATTAAATTAGACCATCGCCAGAGATCCAGAGGCACCGATTACTCCCAGAACAACTAACAGAAGGTTGAAATGACTTAATACTGTGTCCTTCCAGCCTTTAGGGAGGAAGTTCTGGTTTGGAACTCAGTGTTGCACACGTAGAGAAGGTGTTCAAAATAGAGTCTGCTCATCATCTCGAGGCGGCAGGGGAGCCATAAATAAGTCTGACTGCAGAGCCGTTCTTGGCAGGAATTAAAAAAAAAAATTCCTGTAGCAGATGACATGACACGAAGCTCTGTTCGTACCACCCTGTGTGTGTGACGCCGCCATTCAGGTTGGCCCGGCCACGCTGGCGCTTCCCATTGACTGCTCTTTGTGTTGCTGACTCTGGTATCTTAAAGCTGTCCTCTTACAGGACAGGGATCAGTGTTAGGGGGCTTCCTAGGTGGCGCAGTGGTAAAGAATCCACCTGCCCATGCAGGAGACGCAGGTTTGATCCCTGGGTTGGGAAGATCCCCTGGAGAAGGAAATGGCAACCTACTCCATTGTGCTTACCTGGGAAATCTTATGGACAGAGGAGCCTGGCAGGCTGCAGTCCATAAGGTTGCAAAGAGTTGGACACGACTGAGCAACTGAACACACATGCATATCAATATTAGGAGACTGTCTGTCTTTATCCAGGGTTTGCATTTAAACTCCTGACACTCGTTTTGCGTTGTGTCTTCTGGAGGGATGGCAGGTGACATGTGGTTTGAGATCCCATTTTCGAGGTGGAACATCAAGGTATGAGGAAGCCACATCTTCCTGCACCCTGTCCCCTAGGGCTGGTACTAGAAGAGGCTGCAGAAGGCAAAGGGGCTGAGCGTTCACTTAGCATTAGCCTTGACCAGGCCTGGGAGAATTTTTTCTCCCATTTTATCTTCTGAACTAGCCGAGGCGGCCAGTAGCATTAGACCCTTTTATAGACAAAGACACAGGACACTGAGCTTAAGTTATGTCCCCTGTTCAAGGTCACCCCAGTTAGCAGATGATGGAGCTGGGATACAAATCTATGTTTATTAACTTATTTTAAAGCTACATTTAAAATTTCTATTTTATGTTGGAGTTGTTGTTCTGTTGCTCAGTCGTATCCGACTCTTTGTGACCCCATGGACTGCAGCACGCCAGGCTNCTGTTCAAGGTCACCCCAGTTAGCAGATGATGGAGCTGGGATACAAATCTATGTTTATTAACTTATTTTAAAGCTACATTTAAAATTTCTATTTTATGTTGGAGTTGTTGTTCTGTTGCTCAGTCGTATCCGACTCTTTGTGACCCCATGGACTGCAGCACGCCAGGCTTCCTTGTCCTTCCCTGTCTCCTGGAGTTTGCTCAAACTCATGTCCATTGAGTTGGTCATATTGGAGTATAGTTGGCTTTCAGTGTTGTGTTAGTTTCAGGTGTATAGCACACTGATTCGGTCATGAAGCATCTATTCTTTCTCAAATTCTTTTCCTTTTTAGGTTATTACAGAATATGAGCAGAATTCCCCATGCTATACACGAGGTCCTTGTTGGTTATCTGTTTTAAATACAATGGGGTGTACATGTCCATCCCAAGTTCCCTAACTATGGGTTGCAAATCTAGATTTGTCTTCTCTCCAAACGCCCCCTTCATGTCCCAGTGCCACATTGCTTCCCAAACTGTGAGATAGCGATCTTTTAAAGTACCCAGTAAAGCTTCCTTTTCCCTAAGCCACCAATTTGACCTTTCCACCTTTCCAAAATGTCCTGAAGAAGACAGCTGCAGGTGAGGCATGCTCCAGCACATGGAAGCAGTCAGAAAGGACCAGAGTCCTCTCCCTTCTCCCTCCTCCTTTGCACCTTTGTCTCCTCACACTCCTCCACTGCACCTCTGGAGCCCCTAGACTGGTCCAGGAGCCAGAGGAGGCCTCCAGCTTCTCTTTTCAGAAATCTCCACTCCTTTTTCATGTAAATACCCTAAGGAGGCTTTTAAAAATCTCACTTTGAGGAAGAAAGCTCAAGAGCATCTCCCAGCCCATTTGCCCAGGCATTTAGTGGAGACGTGACGTGTGTGTGTGTGTGTGTGTTTGGGGGGGGTGTCTGTCCAGCAATGCAAGGACGGTGACCTCCTGGAATAACCTGGAGCTGCCAGTCCTGACCCAGCTGCTGCTGCTCATCCCATGTCTGGAACAGTCCAGCTCAGGTGCTCAGAATATGAGCACCAAGGAAGCAGACAGATCTTTCTTCAAAACCAGTGCTAAGCTACAGTCTTTGGGGCTGAGTAACAGCAGAGGGGAACTTCCACGGCCCGCCCTCAGCTGCTTCAGCCCTATGGGCTGCATCCTGGAGCCAAAGCTGTGTTCTCGCTGCAGCCGCGTCCAGAGGAGCCCCTGAGGCTGGTGGAGAGCGTTCAGTGTGTTGTCAAACCCAGTGTCTGAGGGATTTTGCTTCTCGGCATAAGTAGATTTCCACCTCAGTGTCTCCCCGGTGTTTTAGGGGCTGAGTCATTTTGCAAGTGGGAGGGCGATCAAGTTTTTAGGCCAGACACCACCTGTTTAACTTGCTGTCGGCAAGGACTCTGTTTCTTTGACAACACAAGTGTTGGAGAGCAGTCCATGTCCGTCACCTTGGGAGGCGCTCCAGGTTCATCCTCCAGCACGGGTCCTCACTGCCCACCTGGACCCGAGCCGCCTTCGTCCTTCTGTCCAGCCGTCCGTGTCCACAGTTCACTGCTTGCATGAGCCTGTCCTCCATTCTGGAGAAGCGAGGTGGTCGCTACCTGGAGGGGCGCCTCTCGGCTTTAAGTCAGTGCTGTTCGGTATGAGAAAGAGACCATCCAGGGAGAAAAACATTTTCTGGTGCTCATAAAATTTAATGTTTTTCATTTACTGTCTTCCTTTGGAAACTTGGACGTAATTTATTGAGCCCCGTTTAAAATATTCAGGAGGGTGCTTTGTATTCCTTCTGAAGGAATATGATTAAAAATGCACTGGCCTCCCCTGACTCCTGGAAGACATTAGAATGTGACAAAGAGCCACATAATTTCTTGATTTACATTTTTATATGAAATCCTGCGCTTTCCAGAGCACCCTGCACCATAAATGTAAAAACAACCCTTGAGGGTGAAATATTTTCTGTAGAAAACCTCTGAATGGGGGAGCGAGTGGCAGTTCTGTGATATTATGTAACTTCTGAGGTCTTAGGAATGAAAATAAGCTGCCCTGCCTGTGTGCCAGCCCGGGGCTCTGAGGTCAGCTCTTGTCCCATCAGAGTCTCACACCCGCCAGCACAGTGGGTCCCCACTTTATAGTCCAGGAGCCTGGGGGACTGGGTAGGAAATGGCAACCCACTCTAGTATTCTTAGAAAATTCCACGGACAGGGGAGCTTGATGGACTACGGTCTTTGGGGTCACAAAGAGTCGGACATGACTGAGCACAGCCCAGCCCAGGGCGGTGCACACGAGTGCTGGGACCCAGGAGCAGCTGGGCCTGGGTGTGGACTGGCTCTCCTGCCTCCTGCTGGCTGACCTCCCACCCCGCAAGCCTCACCTTGGATACCGTCTTTGGGATCCATCCCCTGTTGCCACTCCTCCCCAGGCCCCAAGGCTGAGCGCCTTCTGTCATGCCCCCAGGACCCCAGTGTGTTCCACTGGCACATTGGTCATGCTGTATAGGAACCATCAGCATCTTGGGAGCTCCCTGAGGGTCACCACTGACGTCCAGAACCCAGGACAGCACCTGGCACACAAACCAATGATTGTATGGGTGAAGGAGGTCATTCCAGATGCAACTGCAGACAGGGGGAGCTTGATAAATGAACCATCCCCGAGGCAAGAGGTGGTCCTTGTGGTGGCGGTGAGTGTGGACTCAGGGTTCAGTGCCTGGGCCCTTAACTCGTCATCCTCGACTAAGACTGAACCTCCTTGCACCTCTGTCTCCTTGTCGGGGCTGGTGGGGGCATGTTCCTGCTAGAATGGAGACCTTCTCCAAAGCAGAGATTTCTCTCTCTCATTTGCTACTGTGTCTGTAGTACTTGGTAGATGTACAGGGCTTGGTCAATGCAAAATAGAAATTTGTTGAATGAGTGAATTTTTGAGCGTTTTTGAATACTGAAGATGAATTTCTTTAAAAAAAGTTTTTATTTACTTATTTTTGGCTGTCTTCCCTGATATCTCAGATGGTAAAGAATCTGCCTACAATGCGGGAGGCCCAGGATCAACCCCTGGGTCAGGAAGATCCTCTGGAGAAGGAAATGGCAACCCACTCCAGGATTCTTGCCTAGGAAATCCATGGATAGAGGAGCCTGGCAAGCTATACAGTCCATGGGGTCACAGAGTCAGACTCGACTGAGTGGCTAACACACACATAGTTTTGGCTTGCTGGTGTTGTTTTTTCCCTGCTGTGTGGGCTTTTCTCTAGTGGCGGGCAGTGGGACGGCTCTCTGGTTGCAGTGCACAGGTTCCTCATTCCGGTGGCTTCTCTTGTGGAGAAAGGACTCTAGGGCTCGCTGCAGTAGCTGTAGCGCGTGGGGACCGGTTGCCACTCCCGGGCGCTATAGCACAGGCTCAGAGTTGCGGTGCTCGGGCTTAGTTGCTCCGAGGCATGTGGGATCTTCCTGGACCAGGGGTCGAGCCCATGTCTCCTGCATCAGCAGGTGGATGCTTCACAGTCAGTCACCAGGGAATCCCCGATGAGTTTTTGAAGAAGAGAGAACGCTGTGGCTGGGCCTCAGAAGGTTGCCTGTGGATGAACTCACGGAGGGATGCTGCTGGGAACTGGGTGTGTGCTCGGCAAGTGTGTGTTCTTGATGATGGTGGCCTCTCCCGTTCTTCCCCCTGCTCAACACTAGAAGGCTGAAGAAGGCCCCCTGTTCTGGACAGGTAGATGCGGCCAGCACTGAGCTGCCTTCCAAGTCCACGATCCCTGGGAATCGATAGTTGTCCTCCATGAGCAAGTCTGTAACAAAGGTGCTTTTGAAAGGAGAGGCCAGCAGAGCCTTTCAAAGTAATCCTTGACCCATTTTCACAAGCCTGGCAGAGCACAGTGCTTTTGTAGTGGGGATGGATTATAATTACAACTACTGTATGATGACAGGTAAACAACGTTATCTGCTGTGTTTACAGAAAGGAACTTTCACCTTCTCGCCTTCTGTGGCCTCCTACCCTTCACTGATCCAGCAGAAATGAGCCCTGGAAATGTCTGGTTTTGTCAGTGGCTTTGGCCTCAGTCCCCGGGAAGATACATAGAGTTGGATGAGAGCCTGTGCTCCAGGACAGGCCTGGGGAGCAGCATTGTGTGCTGCTGTGTGCAGAGGCTGCCCCACCAGGCCACATCTCCTCCTGGCAGCGGGGCGGAGGGTGGGGCCTGTGTAACAAAATAAGTATGGGTTGAGGTGTCCCTGAGTGCCCTCATCTCCGTGGGTCCATGAGCAAATAGTCCAGCTGCTCTGGGCCTCAGTTTCCTCTCCTGTAAAATGGAGCAGCAGTTTGCATTTGGCGAAATGTCTAAGGCTCCTGTGTGTGGTTGTGCAGGCTGTATACTGCACAAGGGCCTGTGGCTCTGGGGACCACGTGGGAGCTTTGTTAGGCCCACATGCCCCTCACCGGGCCCCTGTGGGGCTGTGGCTAGTGTGGCCCTGAGAGCGTTTGACATGGAGTAAGTGCTCAGTTCAGTTCAGTTCAGTCGTTCAGCTGTATCCGACTCTTTGCAACCCCACGAACTGCAGCACGTCAGGCTTCCCTGGATTTCACCAACTCCCAGAACTTGCTCAAACTCACATCTGTTGAGTCGGTGATGCCATCCAACCATCTCATCCTCTGTCGCCCCCTTTTGCTCCTGCCCTCAATCTTTTCCAGCATCAGGGGCTTTTCCAGTGAATTGGCTCTTCGCATCAAGTGGCCCAAAATATTGGAGCTTCAGCTTCAGCATCAGCTCTTCCAATGAACTTTTGGGACTAATCTCCTTTAGAATTGACTGGTTGGATCTCCTTGCGGTCCAAGGGACTCTTCAAGAGTCTTCTCCAGCACCACAATGCAAAAGCATCAGTTCCTTGGTGCTCAGCTTTCTTTATGGTTCAACTCTCACATCCATGCTTGACTACTGGAAAAAGCATAGATTTGACTAGGTGGACCTTTACTGGTAAAGTCATGTCTCTTCTTTTTAATAGGCTGTCTAGGTTAGTCATAGCTTTTCTTCCAAGGAGCAAGGGTCTTTTAATTTCATGGCTGCAGTCACCATCTGCAGTGATTTTGGAGCCCAAGAAAATAAGTAAGTGCTCATGAAACTGTAACTGCTCCTACTCTTGAGGAATCATTTATGGAGAAGATGGATAAATGTGTCAAAAGATCTGGGGAGTAAGGAGAACTGAGATGTGAGTTCATCTCTGAAGGGTAGATAGGATTCCAGGAGATATGCCTGGAGGGAAGTGGAGGTGCAGCATGTAATCTCATGTGGTCGGTGTCGGTTTTTCCTTTGAAATATTTCTTCCTACTTCCTCCCTCCCTTCTCTATCTCTTCCCTCCCCTTCCCCCCTTCCCCCTTTTTCTATCACTTGTATACCATACCAGGGAAATTCACGGGAATCCATTGAAAGAAATTTTTAAACTTTGGGTTGTGGAAGAATTTTAATATGGGCATAAGAGTGTTATGTCCCTACCCCTACCCATCACATCATCTCAGGTGGCTCCAGTTCCCAAGGCCAACCGTACTCCATGCCTCGACCTTCGTGTCATTTGGAAACAAATTGCAGACCTCTGGTCATTTTCTTTGTCAGCATCAGTGAGAGGTTTTAAGCAGAGAAGGGATGTGCTCAAGTTTGGGTCATAGGGAGGCCATTTGAGTGCCAGCTGGTGTGTGGGGCCGATGAGGAGAGAGCAGTGGGAAACGGGGGGCTTCTGAACCAAGACTGGGGTGACGGAGATGACAGAGAGGGGACAGAGCTGAAGATCTGAGGCTGCAGATTTTCTGGGACCAGTGACACTGCATGCTCTCCTTGGTCCTGCTTTGTGTCCTACTCTTTTATGACCCCGTGGACTGTAGCCCTCCAGGCTCCTCTGTCCATGGAATTCTTCAGGCAAGAACACTGGAGTGGGTTGCCATTCCCTTCTCCAGGGGATCTTCCTGACCCACAGATCCTGGAAACCCCTTTGGGTTTCCAGGCCAAGGCTGGTGTAAGTTATATTCCCAGAATCACAGCTGGGAAGCGGGGGAGGGTGGTCTTTAATCCCAAGACTCTGGGCTCTGGAGTTTTTGCTTCAACTCCAGGCTCTGCAGCTCCTCTGGTCATGCTTCACCAGGATGGGTGACTGTGTCATTTATTTATTTATTTTTTTCTTTTGGCTGCATCACTCAGGATCTTAGTTCTCCAACCAGGGACTGAACCCATGCCCCAGCAGTGGAATTGCAGAGTCCTAACCACTGGACTGTCAGGGAAGTCCCAGGGTGTGTGAAAGTTGATGGAACCTGTTTAAAAACCTCTATAGCTGTGCGATGCCTCTTATGTTCTTCTGATGAGAACATGTCTTTCAGCAGAGTGCTAGAACTCAGAGGTTTTGTGTTTGCTTTATTTCCCTCTGTTTCGCTCATCTGTCTCAAATGACCTCCAGAAAGGGATTGGCTGCTCTTTTATTATTGTCATTTCTGTCTGTCCTGCCTTTGGTCTTTAAGGGCCGTTGGAAGGCAGGAAAGAGAAGGTGTCACCTGGGCAGGTTATCGACTGCTGCTGTATGCGACCTTTCCCCCCAGCTTGCCTGCCATGTTCTCTGAAAGGCTGGGCGTCAGGGGAAACCAGGGCCAGTGTTGAGGACGGGGCCGCACCAGGTACATAGCATCTGTTCTCAGAGGTGTCCCATAATCTGTTGCTGCTGCTGCTGCTAAGTCACTTCAGTCGTGTCCGACTGTTAGTGCTGAGTGTTCTGAGTGTTTCCTTCTCCCTCAGGAAACCATAATCCCAGGCAACTGTTTTTAAGCATCCCCTCCTCAATTTCAACTTCCTGAACACAGAGGAGATGAAGGGAGGGAATCTCTCTTCAGTGTGAACTTATCTCAGTGGCTCTGTGGGTGGAGCCCACGTGGCGCTGTCCGGGGGGCACTTGAGGATGGAGCTGGCCCTCCCCCAGCTTCCAGTGAGCCTGTCGCTTGGTGGCTTGGCAGTGTGATGTCCAGAGGTCCCAGTGCTCTGCCTCACCGGGACGGGCCTGTCTGCCTTTCTGGGGCTGGCCCCACAGCAGAATCAGAGTGCAGGGCAGGCTAGAGGGCACAGGAAAACCGGGGAGACTCTGGAGATGCAAGACGCTGAGCCTACGTCGATTTTAAAAATAATCACAACTTAGAAGTTGAGAGTTAGGTTTTATTTGGTGGCAAGTTTAGAACTTCAGGCCTGGGGTCCAGCATCTCAAGTGACGCTGAGAGAACTGCTCTGAGGGGGCAGGAATGGGGCAGGAGTCAGGTTGTATAGAAGTTTGTAATAAGGAGGAGGTAGTCTGAACATCAAAAGCTTATTGTTAATTAAGGAAAATCAGATATTTCAAGTTAAGGGATTTAGCGCCTTTCTATGGGAAGATGCAGGAGTCTGGGCTCACTGAAATAATTTGTTTTATATGTATCTCAGCTCTCTGGTTTGGTTTTTCACATCTTTAGTTCCTTACTCACCGATCGCTGTAGGGAGTTTCAGATGACTGTCTGGTACCCAGAATTATTCTCCCTGGGTGCCCTCAGAGCTCAGAAATTCACATTTGGAGGGCCGGAATCATGGATGGCTATGACATCCTTGTTTATTAGTGTGGCAAGAAATAGTCCATTTTACACCCCTCAGTCAAACTGACTTTGAACCATCACTTTACCTTGCTGAGCCTTGCTTTCCTTATCTGTAAAATGGACATAAAGTTCAACCTTCCAGGCCATGGCACACTCTCCTGTAAAGTACCTGGAACACTGGCTGGCCAGAGGAGGCGCCCCCTTGGGATGAATTCAGGATCACACCCCGTGGCAGGCACCAGGTGCTGCCCACACTCTCGTCCTGTTTTTGTTGCTCATGACAACCTGGACCGCAGGGCACAAGACCCTCATTTTATAGAAAGGTTACCAGGAGTCAGAGCTCGCCTGACAGCAGATCGATGGGACCCGAGTTTGACCTCCACAACCCTCATCTTTCTGCACCTGATCAGAGGCGGCCTCACTTAGATGGCTCGTTGATGCCGCACGTCCCCAAGTGTCCCTCACTGGCCCTGGAGCGTCTTCGGTTGGATTTTCCTTTGCTGGTTTCCGCAGTGCCTGTGTATGACGCAAAGACCCTGGTAAACAGTTCCTATTTTGGCTGCCAGCCAAGTTGCTGGGCCCCTCTTTGGGACCCTGAGTCCCACAGGCGGGCTGCCTCTGCTCAGGCTCTTGTTCCCTCTGGGTTTTCCCTCCTGTACTGCCAGGGACTCCTCGGGGACTTGGGGGTGTTGGGCAGACTGGTCTGTGTAGGCCTCAGGCACACCCAGAGATGGTGCCTTTTCCAGGGGTGTGCACGTGTGTGGTGAGGCTCTCAGTGCTCGACCCAGGTTCCTCACCTCCTCCGGGTCCTCCGCCTCCAGCTCAGCAGCCTGGTCACAGTGTACACAGAGGGGCAGGGTAGAGAGCCTGCCTCAGAACCTGGACCCAGAAATTTGAAAACCAGTTCTGCTGCTTAGGGCTTTCCTGGTGGCTCAGCTGGTAAAGAATCTGCCTACCAACACAGTAGACCTGGGTTTGATCCCTGGGTTGGGAAGATCCCTTGGAGAAGAGAATGGCAACCCATTCCAGGATTCTTGCCTGGAGAATCCCATGGACAAAGGAACCTGGTGGGCTATGGCCCATAGGGTCACAAAGAGTCGGACACGACTGAGCGACGGTCACTTTCACTTCTTTCTGCTGCTTGCTTCCTGTGTGGCCTTGAGCAGGGTGCTTACCTTCCCCTGCTTCCCTTTTGGTTTGCTGCTGAGGTCCTGAGCCTTACCTTCCTTCTCTGGGAAATGGACATGATCAGGCGGCTGTAGGAAACGCTTTCAGTCTTAGAGAGGGCAATGGCAAGTGTGGTTTTTATTTTTCAGTTGTGCGGGATCTTTGTTGCTGCGTGGGCTTCTCTCTGGCTGAGTGGGGGCTGCTCATTGCGGTGCACTGCCCCTCTGCAGTGGCTTCTCTTGTTGCGGAGCGCAAGCTCTAGGCGCGCAGGCTTCAGTCACTGCAGCACGCGGACTCGAGAGTTGCGGCTCCCGGGCTCGAGAGCGCAGGCTCTGTAGCTGTGGCACATGGCTCAGTTGCTCCGTGGAACGTGGGATCTTCCCGGGTCAGAGATGGAACCCACGTCTCCTGCATTGGTAGGTGGACTCTTCACTACTGAGCCATCAGCTCTAAGGTTTTGAGGCTGTCTGTGTCCTGGGCTAGGTCTGTACGTGTGTTGCTCAGGTAACGTTTGTGATTTTCTTTGTCTTCAAGCCTGCATTGACGCTGTAACAAGGAAATACATCTGAAGACCAACAGATGTTGATAACATTGGTTCTTATTTTTCCTTTCTAATCTCTTTACACATTTTATCCAAAAATGGTCATATTTTGGCTTTAAAAAATCCTTATTATTAGTCATTGTTTCTAATAATTATTAATGCAAGATGTTGTTTCAAGGATGTCATATGTGATATAGATAGGTGCTCCTCAAACTATCTGTGAATAACCTGGGCTTTTCTTTTTTTCTTTTTTTTTTTTTAGTATTTCTAATTCATTACAGACTGGAACTTTTGTAAAATGTGATAAACAAACAAACAAAACCCCCCAAAACTAGAAAAACTGTGGAATTCCTGGATTTCATACCAAGATGAGGTGGCTTCAAGTGTTTTGAAATGCTTACTATGAATTTCTGTGCTTGCCTCACATGGGTAGCAGACAGCTGACATCCCAGCTGCCACTCCTGGCGCCCTCAGGCAGTGCTATTGCAGAACTCCTGTGCCATCGCAGGAGGAACCGTTCTGCCCGGGCACTCTCTGCTGTCTGGCATTGGCCGGTAGGCTAGATGAGGTTTTTCTCTGGCCGTGGGTTTGTTCACCTCCTTGAGAATCGAGAAGTCAAGAGCTGACAAGTGGAGGAGCTTCTGTGACCTCCCGATTCTACAAATGCTGAACTGAAAAGCTCACAGTTCACATCTGTGTGGGTGAATTCTCTTCCCCCCTTGTCTTTGCCAGTGGTTCCCAAGTCTGATTGAGCATTACAGTCAATAGGGTCTTTTAAAAGTATTACTGTGGACTCCCCCAAGTTGAATCATCATTTCTGGGAGTGAAACCCAGAAATCTGTATTTCTCAGAAGCCCTCCAAGCGTCTGTCAGCTTGCTTTGGGAGCCACCGGTCCACACTGGGCTGCTCCCCTTTACTCTGTGGGACTGGCTCATCTCCTTAACCCCTGAAGGGCTCGGCTCCTTGTGTGCCCCGGGGTGGAGAGCAGGGAACACAGGCAGTGGCTCCGACTCTGAAGCCTTCCTGACCTCTCTGAGCCTCAAGGCCCCATGTGTAAGAAGCCCTGCCACTCACAGGAGGGTGGCAAGGGCCGCATGAGCTGGGTGATCTAATGCCCGGAAAAGACCCGATGTATAGTTGGTGTTCACGGGTGTGTTAAGGGACTTCCCTGGTGGTCCAGTGATTAAGACTTCACCTTTCAATGCAGGAGGGGCAAGTTCCATCCCTGGTGGGGGAGCTAGGATCCCACATGCCTCCTGGGCAAAAAGCCAAAACATGAAACAGAAGCAATATTGTAACAAGTTCAGTAAAGCCTTTACAGTGGTCCACATCAAAAAGCAACAACCACAACAAAACCCTTGAAGACAGGTAGGCACTGGTGAGGGCTTTGCCTCTCAAAGGCGGTTGCAGTATCCTCACAACAGCAGAAGGTTCCAGGTCTCTCCCCACAGCCGTTGTCAGGGACTCACACACAGCCTGCGCGTTTTATAAAGTCGAGGTAGATTCTGAGGCATCAAGTCAGTATTCTCTGAGAGTTTGGGAATGTGACCTGAAGAGTCTCAGTTGCTGTTAAAATTTGGGGGTGCATGCGTGCCAAGTCGCTTCAGTCTTGTCTGACTCTTTGCCACCCTGTGGACTGCAGCCCACCAGGCTCTTCTGTCCATGGGGATTCTCTAGGCAAGAATACTGGAGTGGGCTGCCATTTCCTGCTCCAGGGGATCTTCCCAACCGAGGGATCGAAGCTGTGTCCTGCATTGGCAGGCAGCTTCTTTACTGCTAGTACCACCTGGGAAACTGCAGGTATCTTGGTCTAATTAATCAGGATGTGTCTCATTCAGTAGCCGGAGGAGGGGCGAAGCAATGTGATTAGATAGAACATTGTGATATGAAAGGAAATGCCAAAGGCATTTTAAAAAAAAATTATAATCTTTTCATGATTTGGCAGGTCATTATGATAATTCCTGGGATTTTCACAGACTTAAGAGCTTTTTCACAGACACTTTTTTTTTTTCAGAGAGCATCTTCCCTGATGCTCCAGCTGGAAGGGATTGCTCAGCCTCTTGAGGCGCCTAAGGCATCATCTTGTAAAGGCATCATCTTTATAAGGGCATCATCTTTAGCCCAGCTCAGACGTCAGCCTTCTCTGACGCCTTCCCCAACCCCTTTTGCCAGGAATCCTAAATAGGTTTCATCCTGTAGGTCAGCGGTCTGATCGATTGGTTAGGGGTGCCTGAGTGTCTTCTTGAGGAAGAAAGCCCTGATTGACTAGTGATGTCTGCCAAGCAGCGGGAAGTGGGGGACAGTAGCAGAGCCTGATAGATTTCACTAGGCCCTGTGGTTGGGCTTTTAGGTGGACTCCAGCCATTTGGAGCTAAACTACTTGAACACAGGTAGAGACACAGGACACTCCCTAGCAGGGGTTTGCTAAGCCACAAGGTGAGAGATTTTAAAAGTTTGACCCGTATTGCCAAACAGTCTTGTGACTTAAACTTCTTAAATCTTGCTCCCCTCTTCTCTCAAGCCCTAAGGGTGAAACCCGAATGATGACTGATAAGCAGTCACACGCTATTAGCTCGTGAGTTGTGCACCTTCCAGACACAGCTTGGGAGCCGTGCCTGGTGTTATTTTATTTATTCATTTACTTTGGCTGCGCTGGGTCTTCGTTGCTGCACAGGCTTTTCTCTAGCCGCACCAAGCAGAGGGCCTTCCCTCTAGTTGCATCCTGTGGGGGAGTACTCTCTAGCCATGGTGCCTTCTCACTGCAGGGCCTTCTCTTGTTGTGGAGCAGGGACTCTAGGGCTTGCAGGCTTCAGTAGTTGCAGCTCGTGGGCTTAGTTGTTCCTTGTCACGTGGAATCTTTCTGGACCAGGAATCAAATCTATGCCCCTTGCCTTGGCAGGCAGATTCTTAATCACCGGACCACCAGGGAAGTCCCACAGCTGACTTTTAAGGCAGCCCTGAGCATTGATGGTCCCAGAACACAGCGAGTGCCCGACTGTGATTTAGGGCACGGATCAGCCATGGGAGGCTGCCTTGCACGTGTCAAGGCCCATCAGAGAAGTGACTGCTGAGTGTTTTCTCTGGACAAGGCCTTTTCTGATACCCCGTCTTCCTTCCAAGTCCTCCTCTCTCCCTGAGTGCTAGTCCAGTTTGTCTGACTCCTAGGATGTAAACCCCATGACTTCCCCTTGCCGCATCACTGAGAACAGTGCCTGGTGGGTGGCTAACAGTTCTCTGGGTGGTGCTCCCGCTTTGGGGGACAGTGAGTCTTTCTCCACAGCTCTCTGAGCCACTTGTTACGGCCCATGAGGCGCTTTTCCACCTGGCTTCCAGAGACCTGCTTGTCCTTTTCTTCCTTTCTCATATCCCTTTAATGTGATCACCCTCCATGTACAGCCACTTCACATTCACTGAGCCTTTGCCACGCTTGGACACAGTACTGAGCCTGCTAAGGGCTGCAGCTCATTTCATCCACACTGCGGCCCTGTGAGATGAGTGTTGTTTTCTTTCTTTTTTAAGTTAATTTATTTTTGGCTGCAGTCCATGGAGTCGCAAAGCACTCAGTCGTGAGCGACTGAGCGACTGAACTGAACTGAAGTTTTGGCTGCCCCGGGCCTTCATTGCTCCATACTGGCTTTCTCTAGTTTCCGCGAGTGGGGGCTACTCTTCATTGCGGCACTCAGACTTCTCATTGTGGTGGCTTCTCTTGAGGATCACGGGCTCTAGATAGAGCGTGCGGGCTTTGGCAGTTGCAGTGCGTGGGTCACTAGTTGGGACTCGCAAGCTCTAGGGTATATATGGGCTCAGTAGTTGTGGCTCACTGACTTAGTTGTCCGACAACATGTGGGCTGTTTCCAGACCAGAGATTAAACCCCTGGCCCCTGCCCTGGAGGCAGATTCTTAACCAGTGGACCACCAGGGAAGTCCGCGAGTGTGGTTTTTAATCCCCATTTTGTAGATGATGGGCCTCAGGGTCATAGAGGTTAAGTGACTCACGCAAGAGCACGCATTAAGTGAGCCCACCAAGGCTTGCCTTGCAGCAGAGTCGGAGCCTTTTCAAAGCACCTCTTTTGGCTGCTTTTCTCCCATCCTCTGGGCCTTTGCACCTGTCATTTCCTCTGCTGGTTGTGTCTTTCTCCTCTTTGTTCATAAGGTGAGCTCCCAGAGCTCAGCATGTTTATGGAACGTAGACCCGCTGGGTCGAGTGACTTTGAGGAGAAAACGCAAGAGGAAGGGGCAGGAGATGGTGTTAGGGAGAGAGGCTGAAGCCAGATCTGTAAGGAGATGGATTTTTATCTTCAGGCAGTGGGAAGCATTGAAGATTTTAAACAGCAGGTGACAATGTCAGCTGTTGCTTTGGGAAGATCTCTCTTGCTCCTTGGTAGAGAAGGATTGAGGGACATTTCTTTCTCTCTCATTCCCTGTGGCTGTTGGAAATAGGGAAGGAAGGTCATATGCAACCTGTAAGTGCCCTCAGAGCCTCATAGAAATTCCAGCAAGCAGTGGTTGTGCCTTTTATTTTGATGATAATGGGAACCATTTGTGATTTCACATTTCTCTTCTGAGGCTGGCTCTGAATCTCGAATTCATTTCTAGTTATGCTATAGTTTGGAAAGAGTTATTTGAGGAATAGGAAGCTCAGTGTGGTTTATGTAAGATGAAAGCTGTTTATATCAATAACTGTTTGTGGGGATATTAAATGGAGAAATCCAGAGTTTCAGAGGCTTAGTAACAATGAGCATTGCTGTTTTAATGACTGCTGGAAACTGTTTGTCAAATTTTGTCTCCTCGGTTCCACAGGATTTTTTCCCCGCATTCTCTAGTGAGATGATAGCTTTGTCTGATGTGGTCAAGTTACTCTCTGGCTGCAAAATAGAACCAGGGTTTTGACAGTTCATGATAAATACCACTTGCAGCTGGGGTGTTCCAATGTTTTATGCATTTATGGAAAATTGTTTTAACATTCTGGCTTCCACTGCCAAACAAAACACAAACACAAAGCAAAACCCTACTTTGCTTTGGAAATGATGGTGACATTTATTTAAAGCTTGTATGTTGTGGAGGCATATTAGCAGGTATTTAGCCGTGAAATTGGCAGTTGTATGTGTTTCCTGCTTACTGTGTGGTAAATGGATTCTCAGCCCCAAGGAAGCTCGAGGAGGGTTTGTTATGATTTCTTTGTGTGTGGAGGAATCAAGTAGGTATTATTAGTGATGTATTAGTGATGTTGTATTTGTTTGTGAAAGGCCTGATGGTCATCTTAAGCTTTTTTATACGAAAATAAGGCAACTGGGGAATATTGACTTTAGGTCTGTATGACACGAGAGGTTGGTCAAAGGCTCAGTGACTTATTCTCCGTTAGTTAATTGTGTGGCCATTACAGTGTCTGTTGTGCCATTTTCCCTTTGCATTTCTCACTGGTTTGAATAGGGTGGGCACCTGGGAGACAGAGGGATCGCCATCTGAGTGAAGATCCACCTAGCAAGTTAACAGAAACATCAGGATTGCAGTTGGGAACCTGCTAAATTTCATGCTGATTGCACCTGGCTTCTTCCTCCAGTTGCACAGGAAGAATTTTTAATTCTTTTAAAGAGCCTGAGTGGTTATTCTCTCTGATAAATGAAAGAATGCTCATTATTAAGCAACTGAAAAGTAAGGAAAAGTAGAAAGAATGGAAGCAAAAAATATCCCTTGACTAATGTTAGTATCTTCTGTATTTCCTCCCTGTGCCTTTTATATATATTATATTCAGAAAGATAAAAGGACAGCTTCCCTTTATTCCTTCTGAAGCATCTAGATTTAGGTTAATCTCTTTTTTGCCCACAAAACTTCTCCTTATATCCCTTCTGCATTCTAACAGTATGTTTTATATTTCACCTGGAGTACTTACAAATGTTCTGATACTATTTATACATTATACTGAATGTAGTAAGTCCCTGGCTGGTCTTGGGTATAGAGGGGTGATTTTTTGGGAGTGGCAGGGGGACAGGGGCTGGCTAGGGTCTGTTTGACCTCTGCATTCGGTGGGGGTGATTTTCTCTGTAAGGTACTTGCCAGAGTCATCTTTCATGGTTTCTGATGAGCATAGCAAGATTATACCTCACGTTTCTCTAAAAATGTTTTAAAATAAGTTAGTTAAACTTGATTATAGGCCCCAATAAGATCATTAAAAAAAAAAAAAATCCTTTTTTTCTTTTTTTGGCTGTATCACATGGAATGTGGGATCTTAATTCTCTGACCAGGGATCAAACATGTATCCCCTGCAGTGGAAGTGTGGTCTTTTAACCACTGGACTGCCAGGGAAGTCCCAAGATCACTCTTACAATCAGAGGAATTATGCTTTGACCATGCAGGATATCCTTGTTCCCTTTGTATGTCACATGCAGAAAGATCTGTTATTGATTCTGTGCACCAGTTATAGGCTATCTTACCCCAACCTCCATTTCTTATTTGGGATCAGCTGAGAGTATTGAAGTGTGAATAAATCTGCAGGCTCTCTGCAGGCCTGAGTGGAGGGGCAGGATTGTGGCGTGGGCCCAGTGACCAAGAGCCAGGACTCCAGAGTCAGCCGTAGCTGTGTGGCCTTGACCCTGCTCCTGAGACTCCTCTGACATCCTTCCTCTGTGTGTGTGGCAGGAGCAACAACACCTGCCTCAGGTGTCTTCCTGGCAGAGAGCAAGCAGGGGCCACAGGGCATCTGTGCTGCCTCAGGTGTGGGTGTCACTCGCCATCACCATCCTCAGCGAGGCTCTGGTTGTGTTGTCTCTGTTTTCAAAACCAAAGCCTCGATGAGCAGAAATGGTTCATCAGGGACTTCCCGGGGTCCAGTGGTTAAGCATCTACCTTCCAGTGCAGGGGATGCGAGTTCGATCCCTGGTCAGGGAGCTGGGATCCCAGTTGGTACAGGGCCTCTAAGCCTGTGCACCATAACTAGAGAGGAAACCCACACACCCCAACAAAGACCCCACATGCCGCGACTAAACGTTACAGCCAAATAAATTTAATAAAAATAAGTTTTACAGCCAAATAAGTTTAAAAAAAAAGAAAAAGAAGTGGCCAGCCATTCTACTTGTGCCATTAGCAGGGGATTCTTGACAGGCACAACTCAGATGAGAAAGAAAGCCTTTGCTAGGGTTGGGAAGATGCCCTGGAGAAGGAAATGGCAGCCCACTCCAGTATTCTTGCCTGGAAAATCTCATGGACAGCAGAGCCTGGTAGGCTACCGTCCATGGGGTCACAAAGAGTCGGACACGACTGAGCAACTTCACTTCACTTCACTTCAGACAAGTGTTCAATTCCTAAGAATAAAAGCCTCAGGTCCAAAAATAACCTGATACAGTCATATTCCAGACTATAAACTGGGACCATTAATACTATAGTGTTCAGTTCCACCAAATCAAAAACATATTCAGCTTAAACGGGTAGATTTGCGTAGCTGATCCATAAGGAAGCAGCGTTCATTGCTCCCAGCTCAACAACCTCTCTTTGCCAGCTGACCATTGGTGGGCTCAGAGAAGGCGGGATGGGCCGTGGGGGGGGTCTGCCCCCGAGCCTCACCATCTGGTGCTTGTGTGTTGCAGGTGGCGGAGATGCATGGGGAGCTGATCGAGTTCAACGAACGCCTGCACCGGGCCCTGGTGGCCAAGGAAGCCCTCGTCTCCCAGATGCGGCAGGAGCTCATCGACCTGCGGGGGCCGGTGAGTGCCCCAGCCTTGCCCTTCTGCCCACACTGTTTGTCTGCCCACCACCTCTGCTGCCTGCAACCCTTCTGTTACATCAATGTCGAGGGCATGGAAAAGTACAGAGACTAGAAGGGAGAGCATCCAGGTACCCCCCCCCCACCCAGATGGAACCCCCATCCGGGTACCAACCACCAGGTGGTGGGTGGGCAAGTGAGTGAAGCTTCATCTGTGTTTACAGCCACTCACCATCACTCACATTAGCAGCTGAGCTCTGCCTCCTGTCAGATCAGTGGAGGAATTAGATTGTTATAGGAGTAGAAACCCTACTGTAAGCTGCACACAAGAGGGATCCAGGTTATATGCTCCTTACAAGAATCATCCCCAAAGCACCCTCCCTGCCATGGCCCATGGGAAAATTATCTTCCATGAAACCAGTCCCTGGTGTCTAAAGGTTGGGGGCCACTGTGATAGAGGGATTTTAAACTGCAGCCCTCTTGATACTTTGAGCCACTTCCTTCTTTGTTGGGAGCCATCCTGTGTATCGTAAGATGTTTAGCAGCATCCCCAGTTCTACTCACTAGAGTCCAGTAGCACCCTCGCTGCCACCCCAGTCACGGCAGCCAAATACATCCCCAGACATTGTCAGATGTCCACGCAGGGGCAGAATCATCGCTGGTTGAGAACTCCCCACTGAGTTTGTTCATTTTGTTAATTCTGTAATTCTCTGTTGAACAAAATACTGCACTAGTTTAAATCTGGTTTTGTGTTCATAAACATGGGGGTTGTTTCTATTATTTTGCTACTGCAAAACACATTGCTGAGAACATCTTGTCCTTTTGTGCACGTTTATAACAGCTTTTTCTTTGCTTTAAGACTTTCTTATGATGTCAGATGTTAATAACACCCAGTGGTCAGCGGGTGTGTGATACACTTTGATGTGGCCATTGTTTGATTGAACTATTGTCAGTCACAGTCAGTCTTATTTCAGGTTCCCAACACCTGCTTTCCCCTTCTGTATTGTTTTGAATCAAATATTAGGCATTATTTCATCTCTAGACATTTCAGAGTATAGCTATAAAAATCAAGAAAACAAATAGAGCAATCAAGTATAATTGAAACGAATATCATTGTCAGCCTCTGTTATCAATAATTCATTTATACCAACAAATATCAGTGTTAAAATTTCTTCTTGTCTCATAATTTTCTTAGTTTTTTGAATTGTGAGAAGTGACTGATCTGGGTTTGTGTGCTGTCAAAGACTGGATTTTTTTTAAAAAACAATTGAAAATTATCAAAATTTGGACTCTTGACAAACCTCGTTACACACATGCTAAACAGCCAAGTAGCATAAAAGGATATATTCAGTGAAAAATCTATTTTCTGTCCCAGAGGCAGTAACGGTGATCAGTCCTGGGTTTGTCTTTCCAGAGCTGAGCATGGCTTGAGTAAGCCACGTGCACATACCTACATGTTTAATCACTAGTCGCCTGCTTTATTCACTGTTATGTACATTACCTTTCTTCCTTCTAATGATACACGTTAGAGGTCACTTTATTTTATCGATACTTTGCATGTAGATCTACGTCATTCTTTTAAAGAGCTGCATCGTAATCCTTTGAACTGGCAATACCATAGTTTGTCTAACCGGGCCCTATTGATGGATATACGGTTGTTTCCTACTTTTATTTTTAGAACAGAGTTGACATAACATCCTTGAGAGATCCCATACTTAGACCGGAAGGTTGTCTAGCAGCTCATGGAGCTCGCTTGGCTGGATGTAGATCCAGAGTTCTCATCTTACAAGATTCTGGGGCACTGAATCTTCTTTTTGTCCTCCGTCAGAAGGGAGGACCTTTTTCTGTCCTCCTCCACCTGTTGCAGGAAAACTCTTTCTGAGCCCCAGTATCCTTCAGGAGGTCCCAGTTGTCGGAGTTCCAACAGTGGGTTGGGCACACGTGGGTCTCTGCCTTCCTTATCTCATTTTTTTTTTAAAGTCTTTATTGAATTTGTTACAGTATCACTTCTGTTTTGTTTTGGTTTTTTTTGGCTGGGAAGCATGTGAGATCTTAGCTCCCTGACCAGACCAGTGAACCCCCTACATTGGAAGGCAAAGTCCTAGCCACTGGACTGCCAGAGAAGTCCCCTCTCATTTGAAGACAAGCCTGTGAGTCGAATGAAATTAGCCTCCTCTTGAGTAAGTGTGGCAGCTGAGATGCAGAGGGTTCAGGCCTTGCTGGACTTATGATTAAGCTCCAGCACAGTGCTGGGCCCCCAGCCCATCGGGCTTCTTCAGCTCCAGATCTTTTGCTTTCTCCCTCTGTGGGGCCTTTGCTCCCGTCCCTTCTGCCTGGAGTAAGGCTCTGGGCCCAGGCCACTCACCCTCAGAATCACCTCCTCAGGAGACCCGACAAGGGCAGATTTTCCTTGTCGAGTATGATGTTTGTATGTATCTCTCTGTTCTTCTCTGACTATAATTTTATGTTTATCCCTCACTAATCAGTGTCTCGAGGCACCACCACCTCTTTGAGGGTAAGTGCCCCGTCTTTCTCTGCTCCGTTTAAATTCCAGTGATTGGCTTAATGACCGAGTTGACTTACAGAATGAGTGAATGAATGTTGAGTAGCAAGTGGTGGCGTCCAGGTTTCTCTGGACCCCGGATGAGGGGCCCATCTTCTCTCCTCGTGGCGCACTCGCTTTGGCCTCCAGTCTGGATGCCCATGAGGGCAGTGGCATCCTTTACCCAGAGGCAGCTTGAACTGTCATCAGAGCCTTTCCGGTGGGCAGGCTGTGATTGCCAGCAGTCAGGAGGGAGTAAGTGGTCCTGCAGGCTGTTGGGAAGAGCTGGCCTTTCTGACACTGGCCCCAGGGAAGCCCCTTGACCTTGTTGTTTTTGCCTCAGGCCCGCTCTGGTCATCTGCCTAGAGCCAGGCAGCTTGGACAGAGGAGAGAGGCAGCCGTGAGTTCAGTTTCGGTTCCGAAGCCCACTCTTCCTTCCCGGGTGGCGCTGGCAGCAGAGAGCCCGCTTGTCAATGCAGGAGACATAAGAGATGCGCGTTCTGTCCCTGGGTTGGGAGGATCCCTTGGAGGAGGGCATGTGGATGCACTGGAGAATCCCCATGGATGGAGGAGCCTACCGAGGCTGTGGTCCATAGGGTCACAAAGAGTCAGACACCACTGAAGCTCCTTAGCACACCTGCATGCTCACCGCCCAGCCTGAGGGGCCTCTGTTGGGGAGGCTCCTCCCGTTGCCATTCTCTGTTGCCCTCAGATTAGACTTCCTCCCAGACACCAGAGTATTCAAGGGCCTCAAGGGCAGGGCGGAGCCTGCTGTGCTTGGAAGCCCTGGTTTCCTTTTCTACCAGGTGGCTTGGGGGATTCCACCAGATGCTGCTGGTGAAGGCACTTGTTTGTGGGCACTGGGGCAGAGTGGGGTGGCCCTGTTTTCGTCTCTGAATCTCCATGCCCAGGGCTGTGCCTGACACAGAGTAGGTGCTCCGTTAAGTGTTTGCTAAGTGAGAACTTCATTGTTGTAGAGCCGAGGACGATTCCATGGAACAAATGATAATTTTTCTTTTGCTTGCACCTGGTGGCCTGCGGGATCTTCCCCGACCAGGGACTGAACCTGTGACCCCTACAGTGAGAGTCAGAAGTCTTAACCACTGGACCGCCAGGGAAGTCCAAACGGTAATTGTTTTTTTAGAGATAGGTGCAAAGACTTCTTAGTGGTATTTTTTTAATGATATTATACACTTTTAAAGTAAGTCGTTTATTTTAAGGAGGAGTTTGGGATTAAGGATTGAATTTTTTCCTTTTATTTTTTTGAATGTAAGTATTTTTAGGACTTTCTCCTCATTATTGTCTCCCCACCTTTGGTATAAGATGTGGATGAATGCTGGAGTTTTTGTTTGTTTGTTTTTTAAACCTTTTAGTAGGATTTGATTACAGCCCTGAAAATTCTCTGGGAGAACAGCTCCTATTTTGAATAAATGGAGACCAAGTCTTGTAAGACGGCAGGATGTCGCCGTCAGTTACGTCACGGCTCATGGAGAGCAGCTCATTAAGTGCAAGTTTGTTCCCACCAGGGATGAAAATTCGGTCTCACTTGGATTGCTCCCTTTCCTGCCGCCTCTGTGGGTCTCTGTTTCCCCATCCCATGTGCTGTTTAAGTTGATCACCTCCGTTTAAGCAGAAAAGACGGCGCCTCCTGGTAGGGCTTGAGGTCTGCAGCATCACTTCCCTGACTCGAAGCATCAGCCCTGCTGGCTTGTTGTCCTGTCACCTGTCCCCTCCCTTGTCTGTTTGATGAGAGCCATTTACTACATGCTTGGTGGTGGCATGCACTTTTAGCCTTTCTCCTAGTACAGTATATTCATTAGGTCCATTTTTCAGCTTAGCAAACCGAGGCACAGAGAAGTTTTAGGACTCACCCCGAGGCCCATAGCTCCGTGGTTGCACCAGATTGCAAATCCAGGGCCATATCCATCTTCGGCACCGTGCTGCTTACTCTCCTGTTTTCCGTTCCTTTTTCATTTCAAGCAGGATTTAATGTCTTTTGTCCTCCAGGCACAACCCTGCTGGGGATTTTCAAGGCTCCCATCCCTCTGTGGCAGAATTCTCGAGCGTTCCACTCCCTGCCTGCAGACTGCATCTTCCTCTGCCTCGTCGCCTCATCTTGTTTGTTTTATATCAAAGCGGGTTGTGGTTGTTTTTCACTTAACTGATCACTTCATCTTGACATCAGACTGCACTCTTTGGAATTTGTAATCTAGAGAAGGTGGAGTTTTCTGAGAGCAGAATAGTTTCCTGAGAGTAGAATAGTGGTTCAGAGGATGCATTATAGGTGGTGGTGGTTGTTCAGTTGCTAAGTCCTGTCCAACTCTTGGTGACCCCTTGGACTGCAGCACGCCAGGCCTCCCTGTCCTTCACCATCTCCCGAAGCTTGCTGAAACTCACGTCCACTGAGTCGGTGATGCCATCCAACCATCTCATCCTCTGTCATCCCCTTCTCCTCCTGCCTTCAGTCTCTCCCAGCATTAGGGTCTTTTCCAGTGAGTCAGTTCTTCACCTCAGTTGGCTGAAGTATTGGAGATTCAACTTCAGCATCAGTCCTTCCAGTGAATATTCAGGGTTGATTTCCTTGCAGTCTGAGGAACTCTCAAGAGTCTTCTCCAACACCACAGTTCAAAAGGATCAATTCTTGGGCACTCAACCTTCTTTATGATTCAGTTCTCACATCTGTACATGACTACTGGAAAAACCATAGCTTCGACTCTGTGCACCTTTGTTGACCAAGTGATGTCTCTGCTTTTTAATATGCTGTCTAGGTTGGTCATAGCTTTTCTTCCATCTTGGTGACCCCTTGGACTGCAGCACGCCAGGCCTCCCTGTCCTTCACCATCTCCCGAAGCTTGCTGAAACTCACGTCCACTGAGTCGGTGATGCCATCCAACCATCTCATCCTCTGTCATCCCCTTCTCCTCCTGCCTTCAGTCTCTCCCAGCATTAGGGTCTTTTCCAGTGAGTCAGTTCTTCACCTCAGTTGGCTGAAGTATTGGAGATTCAACTTCAGCATCAGTCCTTCCAGTGAATATTCAGGGTTGATTTCCTTGCAGTCTGAGGAACTCTCAAGAGTCTTTTCCAACACCACAGTTCAAAAGGATCAATTCTTGGGCACTCAACCTTCTTTATGATTCAGTTCTCACATCTGTACATGACTACTGGAAAAACCATAGCTTCGACTCTGTGCACCTTTGTTGACCAAGTGATGTCTCTGCTTTTTAATATGCTGTCTAGGTTGGTCATAGCTTTTCTTCCAAGGAGCAAGCGTCTTTTAATTTAGTGGTAGCAGTCACCATCTGCAGTGATTTTGGAGCCCAAGAAAATAAAGTCTGTCACTAGGTGGTACATATGAAAAAGAAGGGGGATTGTGATAAATCATCTCAAACAAGGATGGTCAGGAGGCCTCTCTCTGTAGCACTTTCCACCAGGGCCATCCGTGAAGCATAGACCTGGCACGTCTGTTACACATTTATTTCCCCAAGGACCATCTTTTCTAAGATGCTTTCCAAGGGATGCTTTTAGGAAGCTTAGGGCAAGTTACATGTCACATTCGTTACCCACACATGCTGCAGGGAGACCCTGACAGCCTGGGCTGTCCCATGAAGCTGCCCCAGCCCGGGATCCACAGAGCCTGGAGGGGCAGGTGGCATTGCATGACTGTGGGGTGCCCTGGACCTGCCCCTCTGGAGGTGACTGACCAGCTGGGCATTTAGTCTTGGGTTCCACTGCCCTCCCCACCTGCCACCCCCATTGGCCTGGCTCTCGGTCATCTGAACTCCTGTGTGTCCCCGGGCACTTTGAGCCTCATCCACACAGGCTCCCAGAGAGAGGGCCGTGCAGGGCTCTTAGATTCTCTGTAGTCTCTTTTCACCCTCTCATTTATTTATTTGGCTGCATTGGGTCTTAGTTGCGGCACGCAGGATCGTCATTGTGTTGCGGGATCTTTCATTGTGGCATCTGGGCTTAGTTGTTCTGCGGCATTTGGGATCTTAGTTCACCATCCAGGGGTCAAACCTGCATCCCCGGCACTGCTAGACAGATTCTTGACCACTGGATCCCAGGGAAGTCCATCCCTCTGCTTTTTAATCTCTTGTTCTGTCTCTCTCCCTGCTTCTCCTTGTTTCTCACTCTCCGTTCCTTTCTGTCTTGGTCTGCCTCTGCCTGTCTTTCCCTCTCTCTCTCTCTCTTCCACCCACTGTGTGTGTGTTGGTCTCTCTGCCCCCGTCTGACTGACTGACTGACTGTCTGTCTCTCCCCAGTGCTGAGTCTCTCTCTCTCTGAGGCTGTCATGCTCTGTCTCTCGGCTCCCCCTTCCCTTCCCATTATCTCTAGTTTCATAAACACGTCCATTGCTCTACAGAGTAATGATGATGCTATTCATTGCAACTGCCTTGAAACATTTTAAACCCTTTCCATTTCAGGTCCCCCAAAGCGCCTTACAGTAGAACCACCCTCCCCGAAAGCCTGCACAGACCCTCCCCTCTTGCCCGTACCCCTCCCGACCACCTGGCTAAGCCCCTAATCTGTTCCAGTGACACTTTGTGGGTCAGCATTTGTCACTCTGTATTATCACTTGGCGTTGAATTTTCCTTTTTAGATCTGAGGATGGATATCTGCCTGGCGACAGGGGCCGTGTTCACTTTCCTCTTCTTGGAGGCTGGCGTGCACACTCAGGGAGCAGGTGCTGTGTGAGTCTGCCCACGCACCTGCGGTATCTATGGAAACTCTCTATTAACCGCAGTGTTTGATTATCCAGAAAGGTGCCATCCTGGAGGCTGTCGGACGGCAGAGACTTCCTGTTAATTCTCGCTGTAAGCTGCTCAGTGTTTCCATGGGACTCCTTCCTTCCATTATTGGAATGATGGAGGTGATGAGAGAGAAAGACGAGGGATTTAAAATTCAGGTGTGAGATGGATGGAAGAAACTCATCCCAAGTTTTGTAATAAGGTTCACTTTGAAATAAAATCCTTCTTGGGACTTTCTTGGTATCTTTAAAAACTTCCGAGGGAGTGATCTCATTTGAGAGCTGATGCTATTTAAGTCCTGAAGCGTAATAAGAAATATATTTTTCAGCTGGATGGCACTTGCCAAATATCTAATGATCAAGTACTAAATTGTCTGTAGTCCCACGGCAGCTCTAAACACCATGTTCCAAATTATAAGAAGCTTTTTAATTCGGCGCTTGGACATCCATGTTCTAATCTTCTACCGTCTTGAAGGAGATTATTTTTAAAAGTGCCATTTAAGAGAGGCTACTAAAAATATGTCTCACATAGAAGCTTAGCTCAGAAATATTAGTTTTTGACACAGAATCATCCGGAAAGATGCTTGCAGAACCCACTTTAGACAGCTCAGTGCCAGGGAATAGAAGCCCCTCTTTGAGCCCAGTCATCTGTTTCTGTCTGTGTGCAAATAGGCAGTCGCATGCTCCATGACGTTAATGCTGGACTCACAGGTCTGTCTTCCCAAGGGTGCCTGGGTTATACCCCTGGTTTATGCCTGGTTCACTCCTCACCGTGGGTAGTTCGGCTCCTCTGGGGAACCCTGAGGGGCTGGGGTTTAGGGTCTGGGTGGACAGAGCCTGGCTAGCCCAAGGCTTATGGCTGCGGAACTGTGAGACTACATTTGCAGTGAGATTGCAAGCGTTCGCTGCTCAGTCGTGCCTGACTCTCTGCGACCCCGTGGACTGTGGCCCACCAGGCTCCTCCGCCCATGGAATTCTCCAGGTAAGAACACTAGAGTGGGTCGCCATTTTCAGTTGGATCACTGAAATCCTGAGCTCGTGACCCATACCAATTACTGGTGCAAACAAGGCTACTCATCTTTACTTAACAGCTTGGCTCGGATCTCACTTTTTGCCTTCTACAGAAGCTGCTCCCAGCCTCCACCCCCACGTCTCAAGGGTTAAACCTCAAGGTCTTGGGTTGTTTGGCTCCTAACCATTGTATTTTAGTGACATATATGTTTCTCAGTCTAACGTCGTTAACCAGGAAACACGGTTCTTGGGTCCCAGGCAGCCACGTGGGACTCCTATGTAGCCTGGCCCAGGGCTGGACCTCTGTCTCGTGCTGGGCCACTGTCCTTGACTCATGTCATTCTTGATGTCATCCTCAAAATGCAGATTCTTCAGCCTCTTCTGTTCTGTCCCCATGGTGCCTTGTCAATTCTACTGATCATAACGTGTCCATCTAAATTCCAAGTTAATTGACCATATTTCTGCTAAATTAGCACACACTGTATTTCCAAGGATACATAATAGCCACATGATCATACTTGTACATACCCTCTAAGTAAACATAGGTGCTTATTTCTTAATTTAATAAATATCTTTCTTCATGATAACAGAGCTCCCTTCTGATTAGTCCTGCCTTCCCTACCAATTATCCGTGACTTTTTTTTTTTTAAGATTTCTATTTTTTATAATTTTTTTAAAAGGCTCATCTCTTCTCCTTTTTCTCCTGGTTCATCGTGAACTTGGGGCTGATGATACGAAGTGAGGTTCAGTGATGGCTCAGTTTTCATTGAGTGGCATCAGAGCCTCAGAGGGACCGTACAGTTTGTTCTGGGAGCGTTACCAATCTCCTTGAAAAGTGAAAGTGTTAATCACTCAGTCCTGTCCAACTCTTTGTGACCCCATGGACTGTAACCAGGCTCCTCTGTCCATGGATTTCTCCAGGCAAGAATACTGGAGTGGGTTGCCATTTTCTTCTCCAGTGGATCTCCCTGACCCAGGGATCAAACCTACATCTCCTGCATTGCAGGTGGATTCTTTACTGTCTGAGCCACCAGGGAAGCCCAGTGTCCTTGAAGTGGATTTGTATAAACTTCCAGTGGAAATAGACGCTGTTTTTACTGTGTGTGTCGTGGAGGTGGGTTCCCTGGTCAGCCAGTTTGCAGGCTCTAGAGCAGACTGTACCTAGATTGTTGTTACTGTCTTTTCTGGGAAACCAAGCCAAACAATTTGCTGACATGCCCTGTTCTTTTGACCTCTTCCTGAGGGACAGGTATCGTCTTGGAACTGACCCTGGGGTTCCTGAGCCTCCCTACCCGTTGGGTAGACAGAAATACTGCTGCTCTTGTTTCTGAGGAAAAAGGTTCAAGTGGTGTTCCCCTGATCCCAGAACCTGCAGGCCTCATCCACGCCGAGGCGGGTGGCCGTGGTTTGAGGTGTGACTGATGCAGTCAGCCGGGCATTTGAGACTGGACTTTGCCACGAGACTTTTGATAAAGTCAGAAGAGTCTTGTGTTCACTTAGATTTTTATTTCTTTCCTAGCAAAGTAGCTTTCTTTTTTCTTCCTTCTTCTTTTTTTTAACCTTTTGCCGTCCAGAGTGTCATCGCCTTTGCCGGCGTGAGGGTATGTGCTCCCGGTGTGAATCCCCGCCTCCCCCTGTTACAGTGAGGCTCCCAGCCAGCTGTGGCTCCCGGAGTCTCTGTACAGGCAGATCGCTATTGATTTATTTGGCCTGTGCTGGGTCTTTGTTGCTGTGAAGGCTGCTCTCTAGTTGCGAGGAGTGGGCTTCTCGTTGCAGTAGCTCCTCCTGCTGTGGAGCACGCTCTCGGGCATGCAGGCTTCAGCAGTTGCCTCCCCCGGGCTCCAGAGAAGCACTGGCTCAGGAGTTGGGGCGTATGGGCTTAGTTATCCTCCAGCATGTGGGATCTTCCGGAACAGGGGTCGAACCCATGTCTCCTACACTGGCAGGCGGATCCTTTACCACTGAAATGCCAGGGAAGCCCACAGATCTTTTATTTTCTTCCCTCCCCCTCCACCCGCCCCGCCCATTGAAGTAGATTTGACTTACAATGAATGCTGTGTTAGTTTCAGGCATACAGCAAAGTGATTCAGTTGTATATTTCCTTCTCTCAGATTCTTTTCCATTATAGGTTATTGCAAGATATCGAATATGGTTCCCTGTCCTATACAGAAGGTCCGTGTTGTTTATTTTTTCTGTGCTATTAGCTTTGTTTTAGAAAGATCTGGCAGATGCTGCAGCAGGACGTGACTCTGGCCTTGCCTGACCCCTCACTCTTGGCCCGTGGACCAGAGGCCAGCCCCTCCCCTGTGTGCATGACCTCCAACTTGCATTGCCTTGCTTCTCTGCTTTTTGTCTTTCAGAAGATCTGCTTTCAATTTTTTTTTTTTCTAAATGACGCAAATAATGTAAGAATCTATTTTTAAAAGAAATTAAGTATTATACAACTGAAGAGAGTATAAGATACAAGTGCCTCTCTCTCAGAGATCCTGACTCTGAAGAGCTTGGCTTGTATCCTTCATGAGTATGTGTCTCCTCCTCCTCCATGCCCACCCTCCCAAATCATCCTCACCCTTGAAACTCCAGCTCATTCTAAAGCCCGCAGTGCCTTCTTCAGCTCTAGTTTTTCTGTGTTTATCTTTAGCTTCTGAGTTCCTATAGTCCTCATCCCCTCTGGACCACCCATTTTGTCTGCTTTTCTCATGTTATCTTTTGCTTTGTTGTTCCTTTGCTAAGTTGCGTCTGACTCTTCGCGACCCTGTGGACTGCAGCATGCCAACCTTCCCTGTCCTTTGCTATCTCCCGGAGTTTGCTCGGATTCATGTCCATTGAGTCAGTGGTGCCATCCAACAATCTCATCCTCTGTCATCCCCTTCTCCTCTTGCCCTCTGTTTTTGCCAGCATCAGAGTCTTTTCCAGTGAATCAAGTCCTCGTATCAGGTGGCCAAAGAATTGGAGCTTCAGCATCAGTCCTTCCAGTGAATATTCAGGACTGATTTCCTTTAGGATTGACTGGTTTGGTTTGGTCNTGTCATCCCCTTCTCCTCTTGCCCTCTGTTTTTGCCAGCATCAGAGTCTTTTCCAGTGAATCAAGTCCTCGTATCAGGTGGCCAAAGAATTGGAGCTTCAGCATCAGTCCTTCCAGTGAATATTCAGGACTGATTTCCTTTAGGATTGACTGGTTTGGTTTGGTCTCCTTGCTGTCCAAGGGACTCTCAAGAGTCCTCTCCAGCACCATAATTCAAAGGCTTCAATTCTTCCTTGCTCAGCCTTCTTTATGGTTCAACTCTCATATCCATATATGACTGCTGAAAAAACCATAGCTTTGACTAACGCAGCCTTTGTTGGCAAAGTGAATGCTTTGCTTTTTAATACTCTGTCTAGGTTTGTCATGTCTTTCCTTCCAAGGAGCAAGTTTCTTTTAATTTCATGGCTGCGGTCATGGTCCATAATGATCTTGGAGCCCAAGGAAATAAAATCTGTTACTGCTTCCACTTTCCCCCCATCATCTATTTGCCTTGAAGTGATGGGCCCTTTTGTTTGCTTATTAATTAATTTTTTCTATGGAATTCTATCCAGTTGGTTTTTTCCTGCCACTGGACAGAAGTTTGTCGTCCGATGGAGGACACACAGAGACACAGAAACCATGTAATTGCAGGATTAGGTGAGGAGGGTCTGGCAGAGGGAAGGCCCCTGATATAAATGTGTTGAATGGCCAAATTAACAAATAAGAGAATTATGTAGAATCAGGTGTACTGATGGCGCATTGGTGGGTTAATTAACTGCTGAGATTGTTCTGGAAGTGTTAAGAGAGCAAACGTTTGACTTGAGTTTTGAAGGACGAGTAGGCATTGGTTGGGAAGACGGGTCTGTCATGAGAAGGGACTGGTAGCGTGAACCAACATGGCACATCCATGGATATGTTCGTCCCCTGGTTGCACCAGTGTATCGTTTGGCTTCTCCATCAGATGCTGAAGTCCCTAAAAGTGAGAGTGGCATTTCCACTCCTGCCTTCAATGGGCAACATTTATTGAGCACTTTTTATATACCAAATACATCCCCCAGTGGCTTACAGGTATAACAAGCCCAAGGTGGATATTCCTGATTCCATTTTAGAGATAAGAAAACTAAGGCACAAGTGAGACAGATAATGTGCCCACGTCATCAGGACTAGTAAGCATGGAGCTGATCAGTCTCACTTTTTCATTCTTCATGTCCTGTCCTTACATGGGGATGATGTCCACAAGAGAGTTCTTTGAGGTTTGAATTAAATGAGATAATCCCTCTAAGTGATCCAAAGTTAGGGTCAAATATCATCTTGTCAAAAGCCTGAATAAAATAGTACCCACACCCCCTGCATTATTAACGTTTTTCTTCATAGCACTTATCACTGCTTGGCATAGAGTTATTTGCTCTCTCAACCTTTGTGCATTGTAAACTTGACTGTGTCCCAGTGCCTGGCAGAGAGTATTAAGTATTTATGGCATGAATGAATGAATGGATATTAGTTCTCACTTCCCACCATAGCATCCTGACTATGGCTGCTCAGAAAGTACTTGATAAATTCGAAGTGAAACACTCTAAGCCTGCCTCCTACTCCGGCAAGGGATCATGGATTTATATATTTCCTGATGATCAACATTTGTTGTCTTCATTGTTTATTTGTTGTTGTCATGTTCGTGGAACTAAATATCACATATCTCCCACCCCTTGATTCTCATGATGTCTCTTTTAAGCATTTTCAATTTGAATATGAAATTACCTATCAATTACAGAAAGAATTTTTGCTTTTCTTGGGGGCCTGGAACCAAACCAGGGCTTAACGGGAGAAACTGTTGATGGTAGAGTGAGGGCTGGCTGGAGGAAGCTCGCCCCCTCTGCCCTGGGGCCCCAGCTGGAATATCACTTCTCCCCTGGATGGTGGTGAGATCTTGCCCATCCCCCGGATCCAGGATAAGACCTCCTCTGTTTATTCACTGTAGACACGTTAGCGTCCTCTGTGTGTCAGGGGTTGAGAGAACTGGCCTTGGAGTGTTGACTTGGTCTTCCCTATCAGCAGCATGCTGGAGGAGGTGCCCGTGTGAGCCAAGCTGGGTTCATGGCATCCAGGCCCTCACCAGAGCCCATGAGCCAAAAGCGTGTATTCCGGGATGTCTCAAGGTCCAGATGCAAAGGCCCAACCCCAGTTCAGTCGAAGGAGAATCTCTGCAGTGGGGCCAGACACCCCTCTTGTTGACCCGAGTGATTCTAACACAGGTGGTATTGAGAACCATGACACCTCGAATTTAAGGAAGTTCTCTTTTCATTGGATTCAGTTTACTTTCTCTATATAGCAAGTGCATTTGGTTTTCTATTTGCCAGAGTGATTTCCTGTTGAGTAAATTTTATAAGTAAAAAGGATGAGTTGATTAAAAAATGACATCCGTGAACAGTAGTGCAAGTAAGCAATATGTGAGTGTGGCAAACATCCCAACGGTGCCTCATGATGGGCTGAAGTGTGGAAGTCCCCGCTCCATTTTATCACAGGGTCAGAGTTTTAGGCCTCCTGATGTTGGCTCCCGTAGCATCACTGGGACTAACTGGGCGGTGTGCCAACAGTTCCTGAAGGGCTAGCACCGAAAGAGTGAACAAAACTCACCGTTATACTTTTTAGGGGTTGTACCAGTTGTCTATTTCTGCATAACAAATTGTCCCAAAATGTAGGGACAGGAGTAACAGTTTGAGATAGCAGCATTTATGGTCTCATGGGATCTGGGGGTCTGGCATCCATGCAGTTTAGTTGCTTTTCTCCCTGGGTCCAGGCTACAAACATCTCAGGCCTGACTGGGGAAGGGTCTATTTCCCCGCTCACCCGTGTAACAGGACTTAGTTTCTCAGGGGCTTTTGGACTGAAGGCCTGCTTCCCAGGCTGTTGGTTGGAGGCCGTTTCTTGCCGCCCAGGTTCATCATAGCCATTCACTTCATCCAAGTGAGTGAGCCAAGAAAGAGAGAGACCAGCTCAACGGAAGTCAGTCTTTTACACCCTGACCTAGGAAGTGGCTTCCCATCACTGCTACCTCCATCTGCTGGTTAGGAGGAGTCAGTGGGGCCTGCCCACCCTCAGGGAGAGGATGACACAGGACACGATGACAGGAGGGGGATTGCCTGGATGCATGTTAAGAGACAGCGTGGTACGGACTATGCCGAAGTCACCTGCTAATTCACACCTGCCACCTGGAGGGTGGGGGGCGTCCCCGCAGGTCCTAACACCTGTGCTTCCTCTCAGCAGTCACTGGGTCTTTTGTGGACACGGTGGATCTTGTACTTGGTTTTGTTTCACAATTTGGTTGTGAGGCATTTGAATCAAAATTACTGCTTTTTATTGAAAATAGAGAAATGATTACATAGAAATTTATTTCTTATTTTAAATCTGAAGACTTAAAAACATTTATTTATTTGGCTGTGTTGGGTCTTAGTTGGAGCACACAGGATCTTTGATCTTCGTCATAGCATGCAGGATCTTTAGTTGGGGCATGCGGGATCTTGTTCCTTAACCAGGGCTCAAACCTGAGCCCCCTGCATTGAGAGTGCAGAGTCTTAGTCACTGGACTGCAAGGGAAGTCACAGGAAGTCATAGAAATTTATGATCTAGAAATTCTGTGGCAGGACTTCTTGTGTACCTACTCTCTTTGTATATATGTACTGGTGGGTTATATATATATGTTAGTCGTTCAGTACGGTCCACCTCTTTGCGACCCCATGGACTGTGGTGTCTGTTTGTGGAATTCTCCAGGCAAGAATACTGGAGTTAGTAGCCATTTTCTTGGTGGGCTACAGTCCATGGGGTCACAGAGTCAGACAATGACTGCGCGACTGACTCTCTCTGGTCTAGTCTTCAATAGTAACTTTATTTCTTTTATCTCTTTCCTCCAATCTTTTTGCATTGTCATACTACTACTACTAATATTATTGTATATTATATTATGCTGTATATATTCTTACATTCCTGGACTTTTGATGTCTTGAGGTTTGGAAACTTGTTGAGTTTTGCTGCTTCGGGGTAGACTCTTGGTTTCTGAGGTACAGAGGGACCGAGACCTCTGTTTCCCTAGTGCCTGGATTTCCAACCAGGAGCATGTGGGCCAGGCTGACAGTGAAAGGCCTGAGTCGGCTGGTTGGGGGCAGAGATAACAACTGCTCAGAACCTGAGGAACAGTGACCACAGCTATTTTCTCCTGGCCTGCACGTGCTTCTCTGCTTCAATAATGACATGGCTTGGGACAAGGCCCTTCACCTCCTTGAGCCTCAGTTTTACCTTCTATAAAATGGAGTTGACACATTAGTCAGGGTGGGCTGCGTTATGCTGCAGTAACAAAGATCTCCAAAATGCTGGTAAGGAGAACACAATGGTTTCGTCCTTGTGGCGTGCCCTTCACGAACTGGCTGGGCCTCTACTGCATCTTGTCATCCTCACACCCACACCCAGGCTGTGATGGGGGACTAGACAGTCTGGCTGAGTACACAGTCTTCTCTTCCACCCGGATGTGAGACACCTCACTTCTCTCTTGTTTCATTGGTTAAGCAGGTCCCTTGGTCACACATCACTTTGGATGGGTGGGGAAGTACATTCCTGCCAGGCAGCTGGAAACAGCGGAGTTATTGTGGCTGGCCCTGGTGACTTCCAGTGGTGACCACATACTTGCTTCCCAGGGTGGCGATGAGCCTCAGTCGGATGGTCTCTGCAGAGCCTTTGATGCCTGGCACCTCGGTAGCACTCCCTGAACCGTGATGCTGGTGGTTATGGCAGCTGTCCTGGAGATGCTGATTGGAGAAGTAAAGGTTGTCTAGGGGCCTGCAGCGTATCGACCTCTGCTTATTGATCTGTTCCTTCAGTCCCTGTGTGTTGGGTTCTAAGTTTCCTGGATTCCGCATACTATTCTTTGAACTGGAGATCAAAGACAAGATCGACGTGGTCTGTGGCTTTAAGCAGCTCACAGTCTCTCTCCTTGGCAGCAGGGATTGAAGGATTTCCTTTGGGTTTTCACTTGGAGGGCTTGGCCTTCCTAGGAAAACATATGGAATGAAATAAATGCCGAAATTGGAGAGGGTCATGGTTTCTCTATCAGTTAGGATGTGTTCAGCGGCAGAAACAGAGGGCTCGAGTCAAAGCAGCAGCAGCAGAGCAAGGCGTTTGTTTCAGCGGTCACTGAAAAGTTGAGAGAGGGGTGAGCAGTGGTCCCGTCTTCTCGATCGTGGTCAGGAGGAAGAATGAAACTGTCCAGTGTTGCCAGCAAAATCTCCAGGCTTCACTCTCACTGAACCAGTTTGGTTTGTTGACCAATCTTGAACTAATCACTGTGGCCGTAAGGACGGGATGTGCTGACTGACCTGCATTATTTGGTGCTCACCCTTGGATCCGGGTGTGGGGTGTGCTGCACACGAGTCTCAGCCCCTGGGTGGGCTGATCTCCCAGGAGGGGAGTGGACACCAGGCCTTAAACAGCCACAGTCCACCTCTTCATCCTGCCCTTTCCTTTCCTCGGACAGGAAATGAAGGTCCAGAGCAAGGAAATGACTTTACCTGCTTCTACTCAGCTTGCTGGAAGCAGAGCAGGGACCAGGCTGTGGACCAAGGACTGTGCTCTCAGTTCCAAAACACATTATCTTGGGAAATCATCAGTTGCAAAGGGGATTGGGGAAGCATCACACTTTGGGAGCTGTGATTATAAAACAGATGTTACATTGCACTGTCCCCAGCGTCTTTGGCAAAACTTCATTATTTATTGCTTATTGATAATAGGTTGAAGGTCAGGCAGATTCCTCCATGGCAGGGCTGCTTCTCATGCCTGATCTCTGCAGGGAATGGTGTGGGGCTCTGAGTGAGTGAGGGTTTTGGTGATTGGCTTCCTAAGTCATCAGTGGCAGCAAGTGGAGGAGGATGAGTGTGTCTGTGTGTGTGTGTGTGTGTGTGTCCTCCTAAGTCATCAGTGGCAGCAAGTGGAGGAGGGTGTGTGTGTGTGTGTGTCCTCCTAAGTCATCAGTGGCAGCAAGTGGAGGAGGGTGAGTGTGTGTGTGTGTGTGTGTGTGTGTGTGTGTGTGTATTGGAGCTGTTAACTTTGACACATGAGCTTTTCGGAAAGTACTGTTTTGAAGTTCATTGCTGGACATCACACGGCAAGTTGCCTGGGGACAAATGGCGGAATGGGCCTTTTTAGTGTTTGAGAACTAGAGCTCAGCTTTAAAAGAATTCTTTCCTCCATCAGTGCCATCATCTTTTACACTCACACGATGGAGCCCCTAAGGCAGTCCAGCTGCCCACGCTGTTCTGTGAAATTGATTGACCCATCTGCCCTCCCTCCCACCTGGCGCTTCCAGGAGCTGATCCCACTGCGGGTCGGGTGGGGTGAGCGAATGTAGGAAACGGTCTGCACCTGTAGTCAGCGTGTTCCTCATGGAAGAACATGTCTTCCAGCCACTTCCTACCCCTGACTTCTGACATGACTGTCCCTACCAGTAAATAAATAAAACCCTGGCCCATCTCCCATGCCTTCAGGAGATGCTTGCCGAGGGCCCCCTCTGTGCCCAGCACCAGGATACTCTATCCCAGACTCTGTGTTTTCTTTTATTTAATCCATAATAAGCACAGTAGGGAAGTATTACTTGCCTGCTTTATTTTTTTTTAATTAAAAAAATATTTATGTGGCTTCACCAGGTCTTAGTGGTAGCACTCGCGATCTTTGCTTCAGTCTGTGGGATCTAGTTCCCTGACCAGGGATTGAACCTGGGCCCCCTGCCTTGGGAGCACGGAGTCTTAGCCACTGGACCACCAGGGAGGTCCTAAGCCTGCTTTACAGTTGAGAGAGGGGGCCTTGGTTGGGATGGCAGAGTAAGAGTGTAAGCCAAGATCTGTGAAACCCCAAAGCTGTGTTCTTTCATTACGTGTTACCGTGCATTGTAGGCTCTGGAGCCCACGCCTGAGTCCACTCCTGGCTTGGCCCCTTATAGCTCTGTGCCTTTGAGCATGTGAAGTCAACTCTGAGTATCTGTTTCCTCATCTATAAAATGAGGATGATAATAGTATCAACCCCTTAGAGTAATGAGGCATTTAAAATGTATGACACAGACCTGGCAAGAGATCAATGAATGTAACAAATCTCCACGAGCTTGGTGGTTTAAAACAACACACATTCATTCTCTCACAGTTCTGAAAGCCAGAAGCCTGATATCAAGGCTTTCCCTGGCAGTCCAGTGGTTAAGACTTCACCTTCCAATGCAGGGGGTGCAAGTTCGATCCCTGGTCGGGGAGCGAAGATCCCATGCCTGGCAGCCAAAAGCCAAAACAGAAGCAACAAATTGAATTGTAACAAATTCAATAAAGACTTTTTAAAAATGGTCCACATTAAAAAAAGAATCTTTAAAATCTTAAATAAATAATAAAATCAGAGCATTGACACTGGCCAGGGCCAGGCTTTGTCTGGAGACTCCAGGGAAAGAGCTGGGTGGGGGGCGGCAGGCAGCTGCCATCAACTCACTACAGCTTCTGTCATTGAAACACTTTTTCAGAAAGCACCGGTGTTACCTGAGTGGGCTTCCCAGGTGGCACTAGTAGTAAAGAACCTACCTGCTAATGCAGGTCCGATCCCTGGTCAGAAAGATCCCCTGGAAAAGGGCACGGCAACCCCTACCAGTATTCTTGCTTGGAGAATCCCATGGACAGAGGAGCCCAGCAGACTACAGTCCATGGGGTCGCAAAGAGTTGGACACAACTGAGCAACTGAGCATACACGCAGTATTACTTAGTACATTCCACATGCAAACATTCAGGCATTAATTAAAATCTTTTTAACAATTTCCCTCAGTTCCACCCCCACCCCCCACCCCCAGGACCACCATCCTGATGAGTTTGGTGCTATCCTTCCAGACCTTGCTGTTAGGACAGAAAGATAGATGTTGTCACAGATCATGACCCTGTTCCTGGGCCCTGTGAGAGGTCCTGGGCATCTGAGGTGGGTGAAAGCACCGCCTGGTGCCTGGTCAGCTCTCAGGTATCCCCCACCCCCAGGACCACCATCCTGATGAGTTTGGTGCTATCCTTCCAGACCTTGCTGTTAGGACAGAAAGATAGATGTTGTCACAGATCATGACCCTGTTCCTGGGCCCTGTGAGAGGTCCTGGGCATCTGAGGTGGGTGAAAGCACCGCCTGGTGCCTGGTCAGCTCTCAGGTATCCAGAGAAGCAGGGAGTAGACCAGTGACCTCCAGGTATATGGGAGGGGCTGTAACAAGACACACAGGCAAAGTGCATGGGGACAGCACAGGGCAGCCTTCAGCTGTCTTTGCAAAAGAAGAACACCTCATTCCAAAGGCTTTACTGAGCAGGGCCACCTGAGCCTTGTCGGCTTCAGAAGATGCCAACCATGAAGGTCACACGTCCGGGGAATGGGTGAGGAAGGAGCCTGGGTTGGACGTGGTTGGTGGCAGGAAGTGAATCCAGAGTTCCTGGAGGCTGTGCCTGGGGATTCTCCTCTCAGGGAACAGGAGTTTTTCTCCAGGGTGGTGGGTTTCAAACTGTGTCCCCCGGGGGCCCCAGGCCTCTGAAGAGAGGACACTGGGGTCAGGGTAGGTGGCAGGACAGCCGAACTCCAGGCTGTCACCCAGCCGGGGCCCCAGAAGCCCCTCTCCCTGGTGAGTGATATGTGCAGGGCTTGCAGCCAGTGGCCCGTGGTCCCCGCCCACCTCGGTCTCCATCAGCTGCAGCCCGTGGTCCCCGCCCACCTCGGTCTCCATCAGCTGCCCCCAAACCTCCTGAACAAACGTGCAAATGAAGGAAAAGCCTCGCACTTTGCACGACCGCTGTGTTGACAAGTGGCGATGACAGGTCTGGAGGGACAGTGAAGACCATAGGAGCTGCCTCTGGGTGACCCTTCAAAGCCACCTTTTTAGGGTTTTCTCATGTGAAGGACACAGAGGGTATCCTGCGCATGACAGCCAGATGGACTGTGTTCTTTCTCCAGGAGTGATGGGAGACACAGCTGCCTGGACCCGTGCCTCGCCAGCCCCTGGGCTGCTGTGGGTGTGACAAGTGAGAGGTGCTCAGACCTTCCAGAAGTGTTAGATCTGTCTCCACACCCAGCCCAGTGGATTGGCCTTGCGAGGATTCCTATCGGGCCTCCACGTGCCAGGCCACTCTGGGTGACCACAGCCACGGCTGTACTTGAAGCCCTGGCATCCTGGACTTTCTTCCCTGCACTTGACATCAGTTGTCTCACTTCTTCAGGACAACCCTGTAAGGCAGGAGGAATTGATGTATTTATTCTACAGAGAAGGAAACAGAGGCACAGAGAGGGTGAGTCACTTGCCAGGCTGACACCACAAGGGAGAGAGCCCCGGGGGCTGGGCGCTGGCATCCATGCCCTTTGCTCATGCTGTCCTGCATGCATCCCCCAGCCCTCAGCTGCCCGAGTGCTGCCCCACACAGCAGCCGGGGCACTGCAGTTAACACTGGGCCTCTTGGCAAGATGTTGATCAAGGGAAGTGGTTTGCTTAAAAAAAAATTAAAAAATTGAAATCCTGAAAGTACAGGGATGGAAAAACCCACAGATGTGTTTTTAGCCTGGGCTGTATTATTTGCAGATGTGTGGCAAATACAGTGCCAGCTCATTGTTAATAGGAGAGGAGTTGAAGGGTAAGAAATGAAACAGGAAGCCTTCTGTTCCTGCAGAGGGGACAGGTCAAGCAAAAGGGAGGGGCTTCTAGGTTCCCGTTGCCGGTGTGCAGAAGCCAAGGTGACCGTTCTGTCTTTGGCGCCTTAGCACTGACCAATAGGGGCACGGGCGACGTCAGTGCTCTTTGCTCCTTGTGACACAGCTGGAAGGGACTAGAAATGCGGGCCGAGGAAGAACACGGACGGCTTGCCCAAGTGCCTGTTCCTCCCTGTGGGGCCAGTGCTGCTCTGCTCAGAGTAGCTGGTGGGCGGCCCCCGAGGCAGATCAGGAGAGATGGTGGATTCTCATTAGTAGAAAATGTGTTCCGATTTGGGAAAACAAATGAACTTCTTTAGTGGTCCCGTGGTTAAGAATCCGCCTTCCCTTGCAGGGGATGCGAGTTTGATCCCTGGTCGGGAAACTAAGATCCCACATGGCACAGAGCAACTAAGCCCGTGTACCACAGCTACTGAGCCTGCTCTAGAGCCCGTGGTCCGAAACAAGGGGAGCCCCCCATGGACTGCAACCAAGACTCACCACAGCCAAATCAACCAACCCAAGCTGAAGGCAGGCTCGCTGAAGTTCAGCACTGGCCCAAGTTCCCCTTCCATTGTCTTTTTCCTGCAGGGAGGTGACAGGGAAGGTGAGAAGTGGCAGCTGAGGGCGACCACAGTCACCACACAGGCAGCCTGTTGGGTGGTTTATGACAACGGTACAGAGGTTGGGATGGGCGAGTGCTGGCCCCGTTTTACAGAAAAGGAAACGGCACAGATTTCATGGATAGTAAGCGGTGAGGCGCAGAGATGCCCGACTTTCAGACACCAGGCCCTGAGGCTTTCCCTGAGGACCTGGGCGTTCTCTGGGAATTGCTGGAGAAATTCTTGAGAAACTTACCCCTCCAGCCCACTCCACAGCCCTGAAGCAGCCTCCAGGGTGTGGCTCCGTTTTTTAGAAAGAGTAGATATTAAATTGCCATAAAAATCCTGGGAGGAAGTATTCCAGAGTCCTTCTGCTTTTATCTGCCAGTCAGCAGTGCCCACTCGTCTGCCAATGTAATCACCATACCCGTGATGGCAGAAATACAGTCCAGACGTGTCAGTAGCTGCAAAGAGCGAAGGTGAATACCTCTGATTGCCCGAGTGTCTTCATTTCTGTCACAGGAGCAGATTCCTGCCTTCAGAGATTAGCCTGGATTCTTGTTCTGCAGTCATGATTCTTGGGGGGGAGGCAGCGGGTGTAGGCAGAAGAGCACAGCTTGGGGTTGAGCTAAACTGGGCTTTGAACTCTCTCTGTGTCCACGGGCACCTCACAGAGCCTCCCTGAGCTTCTCGCGGAATAGGGCCAGACACAGAATCCTCACCGTAGAACACTGCTGTGAGGTTGAGGTAAAGGAATGTATATAAGGGCCTTAAATGTCATTTGTTTTTTAAGGAAATTTTTTTTGATTGGAGTATAGTTGCTTTACAATGTTGTACTGATTTCCATTGTACAGCAGCAGGAATCAGCTGTACGTATACATGTATCCCCTCCCTCTGAAGCCCCCATCCCACTCCCACATCCCTCAGATGGTAGAGAATCTGCCTGCAATGCGAGAGATCCGAGTTTGATCCCTGGGTCGGGAAGATTCCCTGGAGAAGGGCATGGCAACCCACTGCAGTATTCTAGCCTGGAGAACCCCACGGACAGAGGAGCCTGGCGGGCTGCAGTCCATGGGGCGTCACAAAGAGTCGGACACGACTGAGTGACTAACACTTTGACACACATATCCCCTCCCTCTTGAGCCTCCCTCCCGCTCCTCGTCCCACCCATCTAGGTCACCACGGAGTGCTGAGCTGGGCTCCTGGTGTTGTGCAGCAGCTTCACACTAGCTGTCTGTTTCACACACAGTAGTGTATACATGTCCGGGGAAGGCAATGGCACCCCACCCCAGTACTCTTGCCTGGAAAATCCAATGGACGGAGTAGCCTGGTGGGCTGCAGTCCATGGGGTCGCTAATAGTCGGACAGACTGAGCGACTTCACTTTCACTTTTCTCTTTCATGCATTGGAGAAGGAAATGGCAACCCACTCCAGTATTCTTGCCTGGAGAATCCCAGGGATGGGGGAGCCTGGTGGGCTGCCGTCTATGGGGTCACACAGAGTCGGACACGACTGAAGTGACTTAGCAGCAGCAGCAGCAGCAGTGTATATGTGTCAGTGCCACTCTCCCAGTCTGTCCCAACCTCTCCTTCCCCCTCCGCCTCCACCTCTTGATGCCTCTATTCCTGCCCTGCAAATCCCCCTGGTCCTGTTTTTCTGGATTCTGTATATGTGTGTTAATACACAGTACCTTAAACTTCTTATCCCTTTCCCTCCATTAATATCTGGGGTGTCTCTTTACTCTCAAGTCACTGAAAGTCATTTCATGAAGCTGTGGAACTCAAACATTTGTTTGAAGAAGTGTTTCCCTGAAATTGCTAATGATTGCTCTCATCAGTTCAGCAGAAGTGGGCAAACTTCTCCCATAGATGCCCAGAGAGTCAGCCTTTTAGGTGTCACGGGTTCTACTGTCTGTGTCGCAGGGGCTGGACTTTGGGGATGGAGTGACAGCAGCTGCAGGTGATGCACACACGTTATAGCCGTGTCACTGTGGCCCACAGAAAACTTATTTACAAACGCAGGCTGGATTTGGCCTGCGGGTCATCGTGTACTAACCCCCGATCTCGAATCTGGAGAGGCAATGGGTTTAGGGACCAGAAAAAATGAACAAGCCGGGGAGGGAGGTGAGGGGCATCTGTTGTGCTTACAGTCTGGTGTCTCCAGTACATCAACCCAGATAGACCCAGATCGGCTCCTGTCTGCAGCCGTGAGCTCCTCAGACCTGCTGCTTAAACCTCCTTGATACATCTTAGTGCTGTTAATGCGGCTGGTGATCTGGCTGATTTCTGAGTGACAGCTTCAGTTGTTTGCTGCGTATTCAGGGAAACCCTTTACACCCACTCGCCAGTTACAGCAAAAGTCTGGGGAGGGCATGTTTGGATTCTAGAGTTTGGCATCTTCTGGCAGCTCTGTGCCTCTCGTCTCTGGCTGTTCCGTGAGAGTTGAGGGTGAGATGAGGCAGTTGGCTCAGTGTGTCCTAAACTTCTGTCTTCTTGAGTAAATCATGCCTGTGTAACCTTTTCTTTGAAAGGAGGTCTGCCTTGGAAACTCAGTTTGGGAAATGCACTGAAGTATTGATAGAAGCTATGGCATATATATATATATATATACACACACACACATATATATTGCTGCTGCTGTTTGCTTGTTTGCTTTTGCTGTGCATCATCAGGATCTTAGTTCCCTGACCAGGGATCAATCCCCTGCTCCTTGCAGTGGAAGCACAGAGTCTTAACCACTGGATCTTCAGGGAAGTCTCTAGAAGCTAAGCTGGTCTTGCTGAAGAAGGGTGTGAGGGGAGGCCCTCTGGCCACCAAGCCCTTGCAGCAGCTTCTAGAAACTTTGGGGACCTGTCAGGAGCAGATAAGACCCCATGATGTGGTGTGAGGCTGAAGAAGTATGCATGGGGGACCCAGCCACTTCTCATCCGTAGCAGGAGTGAGTTTGGATAAGTTGAATGCTCTCAGCTCCTTCCTAAGAAGCCTGAGTGTCTCGCTCGAGATTGTCTGAAAATTCATAACTGAAGAATAGCTTTCTATTAGCAATTAAGCCTAGAGAAGCTGTAGACAGTTGTGGATTTCTTCTTAGAGGTCCGCCTTAAAAAAAAGAAAAATCTGTCAATGAAAAGGTGGTGGGCAGACAGGTTGGCAAATGATCCAGCGTGCAGAATTGATATGGCGTGCGTGTGCGCGCGCGCGTGTGTGTATACACGCATGCTTGCTCAGCAGCCTCCTGGCTGTTCCTCTTGCCTGTTGCCCAGTCTTTCCTCTGCAGCCAGAGTGACTTATTTGGATGGGGTCTCTTCCAGTCTCTCTCTTGCTTAAATCCGCTTGGAGGTTTCCCTCCACTGAGCAAAGGCCAGAGCCTTGCTGTCCTCCTTCAGGCCGCAGCTCTCACCACGGTCCCTCCAAACCCCTCTCCCTATCGCCTTCCCAGACACCTTAGTGAGCCTGGTTGTTCTCTGTGGACTTTTCACACCATAATTGTGTTATCAGTTGTTTAAAGACTGTCTCCCTGGGTGGACTGTGTGTTCCTTCATCTCCTTTGCCAACTCCCTGGTACCCAGAGTGCCAGGGCCGTAAGAAGAACCTAATGTGGATTTGCGGGCTAAACGTTTAAGTAACGAGGGTGTGTACGTCTTTGCTGGAGCAGCTGGCGCTTCAGTCGTGGGTGGGGACTGCTGGGCCCCAAATGTCCGTCTGTTCTGTCCAATGCCCTTGAATTCCGTCCCTGAACAGTGAGAGTAAATGCCACTTAGTAAGCCCTCTGTACAGATGTTGTCCATGCCACTCAATCACTTGGGGGAAAAAGCCTAGATGTCCATTCTCAGTAAATTAGATAATTCTCTCCCAACCCAACCCTCTCATTTCTGCTCTTATCCACCATCCTGTCCCCCATGTGTTTGTTCATCTGTGTGTCTATTCATCCACGGGAAACATGCTCCAGGCCATTAGTATGTACCTGATATCATCTGGAGCCCTGAGAATATGGTCCTTGAGACCCTCAGAGTCTTTGGGGAGAAACAAACACATCCAAAAAAAGTTTACGGAAGTGTGCCAGGCTGCGTTTGTGCAGGCTTCCAGGACTACTCAGAGGACAGAAGTAAAGACTCTTTAAAGTTCTTGTTTGCCAGTTCTTTATTCCCAGCAGAGAGTCTTTGGCCTCCGCTGACACCTCTAATTGTATATTTGTACAAACAGAAGAGCAAATTAACACATAAGCACAGAACCCTGAAAGTGGTCCACACCAGGCAGCTGCCTCCCTCCTGGGGACGTGAGGAGAGCGTAGGGCTGTCCCCTGGCCCGGCCCACCAAGCTGGAGACAGCCGTGCATCTGATGTGTTGTTCCTTCTTGAAAAGTGAGATGACAAAGCAGGGTATTGGTGGAATGGGAAATAGTTGTCATTTCTGGCATGCAAAGTGAGAGCTAATCGCTTTGGGGAAGGCTATTTGAAAAGAGGGGGTGTGTGAGAAAGTGCCTGGAAGACATAAATTACGGGTGTCATTTCATGATTGGGACCAAGATTCACTGTCCTGTATTGTCTGCCTTTTTGCCTTGTCTTCTGAGCAGTGAATCTGAGAGCCCTGTAATTAGAAGACAAAGACTGTGATTCTCTTCCTTTGGTTCCTCTTATCTCCAAACTAGCTCATCCTTCTCATGCATGATGACTGCGGATTTGCTCCAGAGCAGTTGGAGGCTTGATCGACACTTGCATGGAAATGGAGCTTCCTTCATCATTCCCTCGCTCCCTCAGTCCAGATGCTCAGTCCGTGTCCACAGTGTGCCAGGCCCAGTGTGAACAAGAAGACGTGGAGGCTGCTGTCGCCGAGCTTGCAGGGAGCAGCCAGTTGCAGCCTGAGCCCCGGGGACGGTACAGGGCGGCAGTGGAGGGTGTGCTTCTGGTGGTCAGGAAGGTGTCTCACAGGAAGTCCTCTTTTAGCTGAATCTGGAAAAATGGGGAAAGAGCCAGCTGCACACAGGCTGGGGAAAGAAAGGAGGGGGACGTGACTTGCAGTAATACTTGCTTCACATGTTTATTGGAGGATTAAGAGTGCAAATACATTGGTGCATAGGCATTCAACTTTGGCCGCCGGATGCTAACAGCTGATTCATGGGAAAAGACCCTGATACTGGGAAAGACTGAAGGCAGGAGGAGAAGGGGGTGACAGAGAATGACACTGTTACATAGCATCACTGACTCAGTGGACATGAGTTTGAGCAAACTCTGGGAGACAGTGAAGGACAGGGAAGCCTGTCGTGCTGCAGTCCCTGGGGTCACGAAGGGTCAGACACGACTGAGCGACCGAACATCAACAAAGGCGTCGACCACACTGGCTTTCCTCCCGCCCGCATCTCTGTTGCTTTCCAGCAGGGCCTTCAGAGAGCCATGTGACCGCTCAGGTAACCAGTGAAGGCTGCCTTGTGTACCCAGAGATGGGAAAGGGTTCTGACTGTGGGCCTCGCCTGTGCCTACACGCTAATGTGTGCAGCACCTGGGGGGTTCACTCCAGAAAGGCCCCGAAATCCTGGCTGCCCTGTGCCTCCAGCGACGAGCTCTGCCTTTCCCTGCAAACTAGCGTACTGCCCCCGCCCCTCCCGCCCAGACCGCAGCCCAGATGGTGAGCCGCCTCTTCTGTGGGGCCAGGGAGAGGGAAGGGAGGATGACCGTGCTTTCTCATGCTCTGTGTTGGTGGGAACTGAGGAGAAGGCTCCATCATGGAGACGTGTCCTCCAAGAGTCCCGGGGCTTCAGGAGGGCGTGAGGATGTTTGTGGCCAGTATCAATAGAAAGCTGATTTTTTGTACAAAATCTCTGCCCCACACTTCTTTCACGGCCAGAATTGGAAGTCAAATCAGCTTTCGGGATGATTGCTGTAACCCTCAGATGCTCCCTCTCCAGTCCCTGTAGGCACTATGAAAGGACAGCTGGTTAAGTTGGTGAATAAGATTGGCCCTCAGCTGTCATCCTGCACTTGCTGTCGACCCAGGCCTTGTTTCCAAGATAGATCCACCAAGGTTAGAAAGTTCATGGATTCTTTTTCCAGCCAGCCTCCCTGAAACTGAGGCTGACTCGTGTCTCCTGACTTGCTGATGCCAACAATGCCACCAATTAGAAGAAACGCTCCTGAGTGGGAAGGCTTTCACAGCTCTCAGGTTCTTACACCCACTGTCCAAGAGTGTCCCTACAAACAAGCTTTTGTTGTTTTGTTCAGTTGCTAGGTCGCATCCGACTCTTTGAGACCCCATGGACTACAGCGTGCCAAGGATACCCAAAGGGAAAGTTATCTATCAGAAAAAATACCTCCTTTTTTTAAAAAAATATATTTATTGGAGGATAATTGCCTTACAATATTGTGGTGGTTTTTTGCCATACATCTACCTTCTTTTTAAAATTGATTGTTTTCAAGAAGCTCTTTGTTCACATTACTGTAGAATGAATGGCATCTGTCCTTAAAGACCTCGACTTGTCTTTTGTTTTGGTCCTTCTGGTCACCCTTCCCCTCAGCCTGGTGGGACAGGCAGTCAAAACTTTTCTTTTTGTTAATGAGGTTCCCTTTGTCCAAGCTTTCTTCGTGTCTGAACTGAGACAAGGCTGCACTCAAAAGGCAGTGTGATGATGCCACTGGTGCCTTCACTGTCTGGGAGTCCTGCCTCTGATCTGTTCGCCTGATTCACATCGTGCCAAGGAAGCTTCTCCTAGCCTCGTGGTTGTTCAGTCGCTCAGTCATGTCCGACTCTTTGTGACCCCATGGACTGCAGCACGACAGGCTTCCCTGTCCTTCACTGTCTCCCAGAGTTTGCTTAAAGTCATATCCCCTGAGTCGGTGATGCCATCCAACCATCTCATCCTCTGTCATCCCCTTCTCCTCCTGCCTTCAATCTTTCCCAGCATTAGGGTCTTTTCCAGTGAGTCGGCTCTTTGCATCAGGTGGCCGAAGTATTGGAACTTTAGCTTCAGCATCAGTCCTTCCAATGAAAATTCAGGACTGATTTCCTTTAGGATGGACTGGTTTGATCTCCTTGCAGTCCAAGGGAGTCTCAGGAGTCTTCTCCAGCACCACAGTTTGACAGCATCAGTTCTTTGGTGCTCAGCCTTCTTTACAGTTCAACTCTCACATCCATACATGACTGTTGGAAAACCCAAAAGTCAAAAGGCTTTGATTCAACAGACCTTTGTCAGCAAAGTGATGGCTTAGGTGCGGAGGTAAACTCAGAGAAGCGAGTTCCAGAGAAGGCACTGGGTTCCGTGTGGAAGCAGCAGGGAGAGAGTGGTGTTTGGAAGACGGGCTTCAGAGCTGCCCTCAGCCCTCTTGCCCCGATGCAGGGAAGACTAGAAGACATAGGCCCTCCCATCCAGTGGGGGTGGATTGGAAAGAATGTTTTATTTACTCTACACAGTAATGCGATACAGACGTATCTGTTAGTGGTTGCAGGATTAATGCCTCTTCCTTGTAGAAAGTACAGAGAAGTCCAGACACATGCTACAGATTCATCTGACTGCCCTTTCTCTGATACTCCTCTGTCTTTCGGATCTCTTCTGTCCTCACCCTACTGATCCACAGTCATTGCTAGCTTTATCTAGGACACATACTGGGTATTTACAGTTCATGTTCATAGCAGCTTTAAATGTTTTTTTTTGGTTGTGCCGCACAGCTTTTGGGATCCTAGTTCCCTGACCAGGAATTAAATCTGAGTCCTGGTATCTCAGCTCGTAAAGAATCCGCCTGCAATGCTGGAGACCCCTGTTCGATTCCTGGGCTGGGAAGATCCCCTGGAGAAGGGATAGGCTGCCCACTCCAGTGTTCTTGCTTAAGCGCACTTAGCAGGGAAAGTGCGAAGTCCCAACTGCCTGGGCCAGCAGGGAATTCCGTAGTAGCATTTTATTAAACAGAGAACAGGAGCTTTTATTCTGTGCCGTTACGAATTTGTCAAGAGCACTCTTTGGTGGGATAATACATTTTCGTTTACCTTTTTAATGGATATTAGATCATTTCAAAACTCAAATAGTAGGTATAAAGGTGTGGTGAATGAATAGCCCCGCTCCCACCCTGCTGTCCAGGCCCTGCCCCCAGGGCCGGTGCCCCTTTGGTTGGTGCCTTGAACTTCGCTTCTGTACCTTCCTAATGCAAAAATAAATAGCAACAAGTTGATATTCTTCCTTCCCCATTTTTGCACCCAAGGTATGTATTACACCCACCATCTGGAGCCTGCTCTCGCTTTCCTGTTACGGTTTCTCTTTTAGATGTTTTCATAACTGCACATGGAATGCTATCTCATTCTTCAAAAGCACCTTTAAATTCTTGTAAAGCAGTTCACGCGATCATTTTTTTTTAATCTTACAGAAAGATAGCGAATGAAAAATAAGCGTCATTTTTCCTCCCCGGTCCCACTCCTAATCTGTTATCAGTGTTGCTGTTTTCTTACATACTTTCCCAGAGTTATTTCTGTGCTCGTACCCTCATGAGAGTGTGTGTGTGTTTGTGTATTTATGTGTATAACTCATTTTTTAAAACCAGGCAGCTCCTTTGGACATGTCATAATTTCTTGAATCATTCCTCTTTATTTGTGCCATTAGATTCTTTTTTCTTTTACTTGTCTAAGCTTGGAAAGAGGAATCATCTTCAATGTAAATTTTTGTTGTCATCTTTGTTTCTTTTGGATAAATCCCAGGAGTGTGATTTCTGGGTCAAAGGATGGCGATGTTTTAGGGATCTTGGTGCACACAACCTCATGGCTTCCCCGAAGGGATTGTACCTGCTCTCACCCTAGACACCCTGAGGAAAATGACAGTCCCTCTAACAACAGGGCCACCCCAACTCGCAGCCCAGGGAGTTCCTGGTCTTCTGTTCATTGCAGCACTGTTTACAATAGCCAAGACATGGAAGCAACCTAGATGTCCATCGACAGATGAGTGGATAAAGAAATTGTCATGTATATATGAATGGAATGTTACTCAGCCATAAAAAGGAACGAACGTGACTCAGTTGAACTGAGGTAGATGAACCTAGAGCTTGTTATACAGAGTGAAATAAGTCAGAGAAAAACAAAAGTACCATATATTGACACATATATATGGAATCTAGAACAATGGTGCTGGTTAACCTGTTTGCAGGTCAGTAACAGAGATGCAGGCATAGAAAATGGACTTGTAGACACAGCAAGGGAAGGAGAGGATGGGACGAATTGAGAGAGTAACACTGACGTATATACACTACAATGTGTGAAACAGACAGCTGGAGAAGCTGCTGGATAACACAGGGAGCCCAGCATGGCGCTGTGACGACCTAGAGGGGTGGGATTGGCGGAGCAGGGGAAGGGAGGCCCAAGAGGGAGAGTATATGCTTATATATCTCCATGGACAGAGGAGCCTGGCAGGCTACAGTCCATAGGGTCAAAAAGAGACACTACTGAGAGACTATCACACGGCTGTTTGGTGGTGGTGTATGGTGGAAACCAGCACAACATTGTAAAGCAGTGATCCTCCAATTAAAAAAGAAAAAAAAAAGAAGAAACTGACGTTTTTCTCAAGTGGTTAGGCAGGTTTCTCTTTGTTGGGTTTCAAAGACTCTCTCAGCATCAGCTCCTTAGCAAAGCCTGCTGCCCAGAGCCCAGTTGAATTGCTTATTAGCTCCGGGAACCTGGAAAGGGCTCAGCTTGGCCATCTTCCTTCTGGGCTGCCGAATAGAGGGTGAGACACCCCTAGGGTTGTCAGCAGATTAGTGTCTGGTGTCAGGATAGCACACTGCTGTTCCCTCTCAATAGCTGTCACGTTATTCAGTGAGTGAGCGAGTGAAAGTCGCTCAGTCGTGTCCGACTCTTTGCATCCCCATGGATATATCTAGTCCATGGAATTCTCCAGGCCAGAATACTGGAGTGGGTAGCTGTTCCCTTCTCCAGGGATCTTCCCAACCCAGGGAACAAACCCACGTCTCCCACATTGCAGGCGGATTCTTTACCAGCTGAGCCACAGGGGAAGCCCCATGCTGTCACATTACTATTTTAGCATACAGGTCAATCAGGAGACCGCCCCCCACCCCCGCCCCACCTGCCTGGCACTGTTCCACACACACAAGACGTGTCGGCTCCTCCGTGCTCAGAATAACCCTGTGCCTATGACTGTCAACACCCATTTCACCGACAGGGACGGTACAACCCAGAGAAGTCAAGCGACCCGCTCGCGGCCATGCTGCTAGGGGCTCAGGACTCGATCAGGAGCCACGTGGTGCCAGAGCCCAGGCTGCTTAACCATCCCTCTTCCTGCCTCCCAGAGGAGCCTGCTGTTTCTTTAGGGACTGCCTCCTAGTGTCTTCTTATCCTCTGTTCAGGCAGAGTTTTGTCAAGCCTCTCCTCCTCCCGTCACCTTTGAGCTGGCTTTTCCTCTTGTTTGCTAATGGTTGGTAATAGAAAAGCCTTGAAAGTGGAACAGACCTGAATTTGTCTCCCCTTCGTACGTGTGTGGCCTTGGACAAGTTCGGCTTCGGCGAGCCTCTGTTCCCTCACCTGGGGAACATTACCCACCCCCAGAATCATTATCACGATTTTAAAAAGTCATTTAAGAAGTTACTCACTGGCGGCCCTGATTCTTAGTTGCGGCATGTGGGATCTAGTTCCCCAACTAGGGATCGAACTCCGGCACCCTGCACTGGGACAGAGAATCTTAGTCACTGGACCACCAGGGAGGTCCCCGTTCACCACAATTAATGATGATCGAAGGTAACCTGAATGCCCGGACAGCGCAGTGTCAAACGAAGGGCCCGTTTCCCTCGTCACCTCTCCCCCTTCTCTGTTCCGCTGGGTTCCTCTCAGTTTTGATCCACAGTCTGAAATTCTGTCCAGTTCACGTTCCTTTTCTTTTTTAAAAGCAATGCATTTTCACTTTTTGGCTGTGCTGGGTGTTCGCTGCCGTGCGTGGGCTTTCCCTGGTTGTGGCGAGTGGGGGCGACTCCAGTTGCGGTGCTGCTGCTTGCAGTGACTCCTCCTTTCGCTGAGCACAGGCTGTTGGGCGCAAGGGCTTCAGTACTGGGGCGCGTGGCCCAGGACGTGTGTCCCCTGAATTGGCAGGCGGATCCTTAACCACAGGCCCACCGGGGAAGTCACCTCCAGTTCACATACGATCCTGTCACAAAAGGAAACTCACTCCCAGGGTCTGATAACATCATGATTGGCTGAGCATCTACCAGTGCCGGCTGCCTGCTGTCAGCAAGAATTACCATCCCACCAGGCAATTTAGCGTCTTGCACCCAGTCCTGTTCTCATGGGGCCCTTCTGAGTCAGAGGAGAAGGCCATACTCAGCTGCCTTAAATTGCCCGCACATGAGAGGGGAAAGGATGGAGCCATCTTGGGGGACAGAAATTGGCCTCTGTGTTTGCACACCAGGTGTGTCTGTGTATGTGACCATCATCCTGGTCACGGTGACTGTTTTTTGCCATTGCGTGTTTGATGTCTCACCTCTCAGCTCCTAATTAGGCCTCTCTAGCTTCAAAATTACATGCTTTTTCACGCCCACAATGATCCCAATGGGATTAACAGCCTTTTTTTTTCCCGTGAAGGTAATTGAGATCTTTCATGGTGGCATATTTTTATTACTGTAACTCCGTCTCTAACCATCCTCCCACTAAATCTCTTACTGTTTCCCAGTAACTGCTTCTTCCCCTCATTCTGAACAGGAGATGTTCAGGGACCACTGAGAGGCGGAATTTCCCGTGATTATGCAAGCCATGGTAACCGTGATGTGTTTCTCTCTCTCCCTCCCCTCTCTCCTGATGGCAGGTGCCCGGAGATTTGAGTCAAACATCAGAAGACCAGAGTTTGTCGGATTTTGAAATGTAAGTCCACAGCGCCTGCTCATGAAGGCCCTTTTAGAAATACGACTCTTGTTGCTTGGCTCACATCCCAGGAGACCACAGCAAAAAAAAAAGAAAGACTGTTTAAACTGCATGGCTGATTTGGTTATTGTAGAGTTGGGGAGTTGTCCGCCTGCAGCCTGCGTCCGGCCTTTAGATGTGTTTTTAGTCTCCCTCCATGGGTGTTGAAAAACAATTTAATCTTCTTGGCTGACATTTAAGAGTTGGAAGATGCCACATGAAAATTTAAATTTCTCCATTTTCTTTAAAAGAAGAAATCCCGGCAAGGCCACCATCAGCTGGAGCTGAGCGGCAACTGCCTCTGCTGTACGGGGCGTGTGCCCCTCCACTCGCCTCAGTCCCCACTCCAGCCCACTTCACTGGTTTCATTGTCTGGGTGTCTCCTGTTCCAGTTTTGAGTTTGCAGCCCCAGGGTTATTGGAAACATAAGAGTTCAGTACCTTGGTCTGATTTTTGATTGGATTTAATTCTATCTGGTGCCTCTGCCGATAACCCCTAGGCTATTTGGTTGATCTTCAGACTGACTCTTTCTGATGGAGTTGCCTTGGTTTTTGGACTGAATAGTCCTGTGGGGTTGCAGAAGAGAGTGGAGTGAATCCCGAGTCAGGGTCAAGCAGAACCTCCCTCTTCTCATTCAGATGTGCTGAGTGGAGGCAGCTTTAGCCTCCCCAGGAGATGGTGTCATCTGTCCCTCTGCTTCTGGAGAGAGAAGGGGGGGCATTGGAAGAGCACTTTGTTAGAGCCAGGCTGAGCCAAGTTGAAACCTTAGCTGTGTGACCTCAGGTGAGCCGCTTACCCTCTCTGGGCCTGAGTTTGCTCATTCATAAGGTGCAGATCACAGCTGGCCTTGTGAGGTGGAGGTGGAAATTAGAGGCAGGGGGCATCAAGAGGCCCTGAGCGCTGGTGAGCGGGGTCATGGAAGTTATAGTGAAGGATGAAAATCAAAGACAGGTTGGTCTCCGCTGGCTCTTTAGGGGATGAGTGGAGGGGGGGGTATAGCATGAAAGAGGGTCATGAAACGGCAGCCTGGTGGAGGGCAAGGGGGGACCAGCTGGGGAGAGAGGTGAAAGCCAAATAGGGGATCCCAGAGATGGGCCACTCATGAGGTAGAAGGGACTCATTGTTGAAGCAGGAATTCACCACTGCCTGCTGTGGGAGGCACCCTGCTAGGTCCTGGTGGAGGGGCTGAAGCACAGACCAGCCACATCCTCCTCCTCCTCCTCCTCCTTCCCCTCCCCCCTCCCCCCCCTTCTCCCCCCCAGGGTACTCGTCTCCACCAAAGCCAGAGGGAAGTGCCATTTCCTCCCTTGAGATGGAGCTGCAGATCCCACCTGTCCTTGCAGGGAAGGCCCTGGCTGACCTTGGCTCCATCCCCAGCCTCCCCGCCACCCTCTCTTCATAGCAGCTGCCCTGGTGGACTGGATTCCTCCAACTTATCTGGTCTTCCACACACAGGATCATGATTGTATTCACTTAACCCACACTTGTAAATGTAGGAGAGAGATGGTCACGTAAACAGTCAATTCTAATACAGTGTGATACAGACTCTGAAAGGCGAACACACCTAACCAGCCTGCATGATCTCCTGTGAGGTTGTCCAGACCTCACCCATCCTAGGAGGTTCATGAAAACGGGCGTATTAGTTACACTTCTGCACCCTTCCCCCGGCTGACAGAAATGAAGGGGGAACAGTGATCATTAGCACAGTTTTGGGGGTCTTTCCAGGAGAGGTGTTGTAGATACCCAAGTCAATTCAGTGGATCAGAATTGCAGGTTGTACTCAGATCCCTGGGGAGGTGATCAATAGGCCTTATTTTGCCCCATGAAGGGGGTCAGCACCTTGGCTCAGAGCTTAGAAGAAATGCTGTTTCAGGAGAGAATCATTTCTTTGTGAAAATGAAATGCTCTTTACCCTGGAGATTGTGAGGCTGTTGAGTCATGGAACTTCCATCATCAGCACGTCAAACCATGTTCCAAGCACAGGAGGCTGGCGAATTTTTATGAGCTGCTCTTTAGAGAGAAGGAGAGCTTGAGGAAAAGCGTTTATCCCTGGAATGGCTCTGAGTGGAAGCAAGGACTAGGACCTCCCAGCCCTTCCAGAAGCGCACAGTACTGTTAGGAGAGCTGGTAGGAGTGATCTGGAGTTTTCAGTCACAGCTTATCACCTCTGCACGCTGATACAGCTGTGGAAGAGTGGTGATGGTGGGCGTGTGCACCGACGACTCAAGAGTGTGGTTAAAGTCATCCAGTAAGGCACAACTCTCACGCTACTGAAAGAACCCTTGAAGGTCTCTCAAGTAGCCTGCGAGGATCAACTGAGATGATCTGGGTGAAAGCATGGGTCTGTCCATGGTACATGTGCAGTAAATGATTCTGCATTTGAATTTAAATCTTGCTTTATTCAACCCTGACTTCAGACTATACCACAAAGCTACAGTCATCAAGACAGTGTGGTACTGGCACAAAGGCAGAAAAATCGATCAACAGAACAGAATAGAAAGCCCAGGGACAAACCCACGCACCTGTGGATACCTTATCTTTGACAGAGGAGGCAAGAATATGCAGTGGAGAAAAGACAGCCTCTTCAATAAGGAGTGCTGGGAAAACCTGGGCAGGTGCATGTGAAAGAATGAAATTAGAACACTCCCTAACATCATAAACAAAAATAAAATGGATTAAAGGCCTAAATATAAGGCCAGACACTTAAAACTCTTAGCGGTAAGCTTCCTTGGTGGCTCAGTGGTAAAGAATTCGCCTGCCAGTTCAGGACACATGGGTTCAATTTCCTGGTCTGGACAGATCCCACATCCTGAGGAACAACTAAGCCCATGCACCACAGCTACTGAGCAACTGAGCCTGTGCCCTGGAGCCCAAGAGCCGCAGCTACTGAGGCCGGAGCGCCCTGGAGCCCGTGCCCTGCAGCTAAAGAAGCTGCTCCAGGGAGACGCTTGCGCACGGCAACTAGAGAAAGCCCCTGCTACGAGCGAAGCCCACGCAACAATGAAGGCCCAGCAGAGCCGTAAATGAGTAAAATTAAACAAACAAACAGACAAAAACTCTTAGGGGGAAATAACAGGCAGAACACTTTTATAAATTGCAGCAAGATCCTCTTTGACCCATCTGTTAGAGTAATGGAAATAAAAATAAAACTTGCTCTATTCAAGCCACACAGTATTTTTGGAAAAGCTGCAAGAGTGGTTATTGGTGCCTGACTTTCTGAAATTCCCTTGCCCCACCCCAAACAGCCATTGCTTGCATGGCCATGAGTGTTGTTTCATGGAGTCTGATCCTCAAATGAGGTGATGATGCTGGTTTAGTCACTAAGTCGTGTCCAACTCTTGCGACCCCATGGACTGTAGCCCATAAGGCTCCTCTGTTCATGGAATTTCCCAGACAAGAATACTGGAATGGGTTACTGTTTCCTCCTCCAGGAGATCTTCCGGACCCAGGGATTGAGCCTGGGTCTCCTGCATTAGCAGGCAGATTCTTCACAGACAGCCACCGGAGAAGCACCGCCCCCCTGAAAATGGGGGTCAGGTTTAGAGTGGGCACTGTGAGGACACTGCACGAACCCTCCGAACACTCTAGAAACCCTGGGAGCATTAGCGCTCTTGACCCGCCCTGGCCTCGTGTCTTCCTGTGATCAGCCCCCTCTTCAGATGAGCAAAATGAGGTTCAGATAAATTACAGGCCGCTGTCACTCAGGTAGTAGGAACCGAAGGGCAGCTGTCTCTCAGTCCAGAACGTGAACTGCATCTATAAATTTTACACACATGTGCACACAAGCATTTTAAACTAAGCCCCTTAAAAACAATCTTGGGCGACCAAGTAATGAAACTGTAAACTGCTCCTGTAGTCTACTATCAAGTGTAATACATGTTGACATACATTGTGTGCCTCTTAGAGGAGAAAATTAATAGCATTCTCCCTTTTTTGGTAAATTGAAATGACCAGTTTTGATCTTTCTTCTGTTTAGATCAAACCGAGCTCTGATCAACGTCTGGATCCCATCAGTGTTTCTCCGGGGCAAAGCTGCCAACGCCTTCCATGTGTATCAGGTAATTACCTGGTTTTTGGTTAGACGCCAGTGCCAGGGCGGAGCCCACACTTGCTTGTTATTCTCTGGAGCTTTTACATCTTGGTGGTGGAGTGTGGAGTGCCATACGGAGAAGCCACGGCCTCCCAGCACCAGCATCTACCTGCCCAACCTCCCCAAGGCAGCGGTCCTTCCATGAGGCAGGAGGAGGCTGGGGGTGCTTCCTCGCACTGGCCGGGGTTCCGTGTGGCTGTGACCACTCAGCTCAGGCTGCTTGAGCAGAAAAGCAGGGCTTTGATGGCTTGTGTTACAACTGAAGAGTCCGGTCATGGGTCTGGCCTCAGGCTTGGCTGGACCGATGGTCAGGAACCTGCCACTATTTTCTCCTGTTTCCTTTGCCAGGGCATCCTTTTCAGGCTAATTCTCTCTGTGGGTGGACCAGGCGGAAGCATGAGACTCTCAACCAGTCTGGCGTCTCTCAAGGGTCTGTCTTGGATCCCAGGCACATCTCTGAACCCTGGGGTAGAGTGATGGGCCAGGTTCAAATCATGTGACCCCCCACCTCCACTGGCAAGGGGGTTGGAGTTAACCTCATCTGACTTGTTACTGAGGGAGGGGCAAGGCAACGCCGCAGATGAAAACCAGGCCCCTCGGTGAAGAGAAGGGGCAACAGACTGTTGTCATGTGATGTTCAATGTGCCTCCTGGGGTGGAGCCGGCCAGCCTATATCCAGTTGGGGATTGAGTGTCTGGGACAAGGGGAACCTTTGCTTTAGAGCTGATGTTGCCCCAACAGTTGGGACCCTGGTTTCCCTTTTCTCTGATTTTCTGATGTCTTTTCCAGCCCTGCCTGCTTTCCTTCTTTCTTTCTTCTTTCTCGTCTTAACTGAACTCCAGCCATTGGTGTTTTGCCCTGGGGCTGTTTGGTTTTCAGCTTTGACTCTTAACTGCTTCTGGCTCCACGGTCATCTTGTATCACAACAGCCTTCATTAGGTTTTGTTCTTATTCCAGCGAGCTCTGTGAAAAACCCTGGCTTGGTTTTGTTTTTGTCATTTTTCTTAGTGGGGGATTGACCATTGAAGAAGTTTTCTCAGCTATTAAGGCATTTCTCCAGGAGACTGGGGTGGGGCTGAAAGGATGTTGAACTTGAGAACAGGGGCCCTGGTTTCGCTTTTATGGCTTAGGTAAATATCAGCTTCCTTATCTGTAAAATGGAAATCATAATAATGCTTACTTTGGAAAGCTTCTGTCAGGACGAGGAATGCATGGTACCTAGCAGGCACTTGAGATTCGTTTCTCATCTTCCGAGTTGGCCGCTGCCTTTGGTCATGGGTGACGGGACTGGCAGTGGGCATGGGTTGGGTTATGTAGGGATGGGCCTGAGTATGCTACACGCCTCTCACCTGAAATCTTCTGGACAGATGAGCTAGAGTTTGGTGAGGAAGTTTGCACTAGAACGTCATATTGATTTGCTTGTTTGGCCGGACGACAGTAGCACTTTAGTAAATGTTAGGGAATCTACGTGTTCGCGACGCTCTCAGCTCTGGCTTGAAAGAGAATTGGAGATGACGGATTTCTAAATGTCTTCTTCTCCTTTTTATCCCAAACCAAACCAAGAAGACATGCTCTTACGTGAATGTCCTGTAACTTCTGCTTTGTGATCGTCAGAAAATGGGGGTGTTGCCTGGAGGAGGAAGAGAGGGAAGCAGACAGCTTTCAGTTCAGTTCAGTTCAGTTGCTCAGTCGTGTCCGACTCTTTGCGACCCCATGGATCTCAGCACGCCAGGCCTCCCTGTCCATCACCAGCTCCCGGAGTTCACTCAGATTCACGTATATCGAGTCTGTGATGCCATCCAGCCATCTCATCCTCTGTCGTCTGCTTTTCCTCCTGC
>SJYX01002500.1:836586-864139 GCA_006410675.1 Oreotragus oreotragus
GTTGGAAGAGGGTGTTTGCTATGACCAGTGCGTTCTCTTGGCAAAACTCTATTAGCCTTTGCCCTGCTTCATTCTGTATTCCGAGGCCAAATTTGCCTGTTGCTCCAGGTGTTTCTTGACTTCCTACTTTTGCATTCCAGCCCCCTATAATGAAAAGGACATCTTTTTTGGGTGTTAGTTCTAAAAGGTCTTGTTGGTCTTCATAGAACCGTTCAACTTCAGCTTCTTCAGCATTACTGGTTGGGGCATAGACTTGGATTACTGTGATACTGAATGGTTTGCCTTGGAAACAAACAGAGATCATTCTGTCATTTTTGATTTTGCATCCAAGTACTGCATTTTGGACTCTTTTGTTGCTTGCATACCTCCTCATAAAACTGCAGGCCAGTGGGAGTGGGTGCTTCCTCCCAAAATGAGTGTGCTCTTAGCAGCAGAAGAGGGATGGGGTCAGACTGGCCCAAAGAGCACGTGGCCCTCAAAGGCTACAGGCAGCTCATAGCCTGAGATTGACTCAGGAGCCAGTTTGGTGACATTTAAGTATCTCTGAACCAGAGTTTCTCAGCTGTAGCACAGTTGACATTTGGGGCCAGATAGTTCCTTGTTGTAGGCTTCCGTGGTAGTCCAGTGGTAAAGAATCAGCCTGCCAATGCAGCAGACGTGAGTTTGATCCCTGGTTTGGGGAGATCCCCTGGAGAAGGAAATGGCAACCCACTCCAGTATTCTCTCTTGGAAATCCCATGGACAGAGGAACCTGGCAGGCTACAGTCGCTGGGGCTGCAGAAGAGTCGGACATGACTGAGCGACTAAACAACCGGAGTTCCTTGCTGTGGGGCCTCACCTGTGCATGCACCCTGGCCTCTGCCTAGTGTCACCTCTCCCCTCTCCCCTCTTGTGGTGACACAAGATGTCCCCAGACATTGCCAATATCCCCTGGGACATAGAACCTCTGCTTTGGATGGTGCCATTAAATCCTACTGTGGTTTTTATCAGGTGTTTATTGTTCTTATTGGGAAAAAATAGAATATAAGATACATGCTCCCCTCTCGCAGTAAATAGACCTCTCTTCTCCTCACTCTTTTTAAGCTTCCACAGAGTTATTTTCCAGGATGAAGGAAGCTTGTTTATGTAACTGTTCTCCTGATGGACATTTAGATTGTTTTATTTCCCAACCATTGCAAACCAAACTGCCATAATTGTCCTTGTATGGTATAGACCTCTTCGTACACATTGCAAGTGATTCCCTGGGATAAATAACTAGAAGTGGGTTTGCCGAGTTGAAAAGAATATACTTAAAAAAAGAAAAAAAAGGCCCAGCCAAATTGCTCTCCTAAAATGCTGAACCAATTGTCAGTCACAGCAACAAAATAAAGGAATATTTTGTCCTCATGTCCTTGCCAACCTTGGGTATCATCAGTCTTTAAAATTTTACCAATCTGATAGAGGAACAAAAAATGTTTACGTGAGCGACTGAACTGAATTGAACTGATGTTGAAACTTGTATTTTCCTAATTATTTGTGAGTTTGCGGTTGTCTGTGCTTTAATTTGCCTTTTTTTTCTTTTTCTTTTTTTTGTGAATTACCTGTTCATATGGCATCCCACTCCAGTACTCTTGCCTGGAAAATGCCATGGATGGAGGAGCCTGGTAGGCTGCAGTCCATGGGATCGCTAAGAGTCCGACATGACTGAGCGACTTCACTTTCACTTTTCACTTTCATGCATTGGAGAAGGAAATGGCAACCCACTCCAGTGTTCTTGCCTGGAGAACCCGAGGGACAGGGGAGCCTGGTGGGCTGCTGTCTATGGGGTCGTACAGAGTCAGACACGACTGAAGTGACTTAGCAGCAGCAGCAGCAGCAGCATCCTTCCCCCATTTTTCTGTGAAATTGCTCATCACTTTTTTGGTCTTTTCATGCAAGTCCTTTGGATAGAAATTCTTTTTCCTGGTCTCTTGCTTTTAACTTTATTATGAAAATTGTTGTTGTTTTTTTTTTTTTCCTGATCTCCAAATCTTGGGAATCAGGAGGCTCTTGGTTTATCTGAAGAAGTGCTTATGTTTACTTCATTTCATTGTTGCAACAGTCCTGAGATCCTGTAGACTTTCTTTCCATTTTGGGGGTGTAGAAAAACATGTTCAGAATGGTTAGGAAATAACTTGTCCAAGGTCAAACGAAAGATTCGCTGTTGGCCTCCCCACCCCAAGTCCAAGGTTTTTACCTGGACTCCCAGCTGTCTCCAGAGGACTGAATGAAGACCAATGAGCGGAATTGAGAGAGAAACAGTTTTGGGCTGACGCTGCTTCTCTCCGACCGTCTATTCCTCTTTGTGTCTGTTTATCTGTCCAGCTAGCCTGCATCAGGCTGGGTGCTAAGGATGTCGTTGTAAGTGATAGAGATACAGTCTTGGTCATTGACTGCTTACTTACTATGAATAAGACTGAACGTGGAGAGCTCTTTGAGGCAGGGTGGTCATACGAAATGCTGATCTTTATCCCCCAGCCACGTTTGACCCTTGTCCCATGTAGGAGGGACCAGATGACCTCTGAGGCCGCTTTCCATGCTTTTAAGTTTGTGAGAACTTAGCTGTCAGGTCTTGCTGGTCTATATGGTAAAAGGCCCTTTAGCTGCTCTCTGTCATTGCTGATTTTTCTGCCCCAAATGAGAAGTGGACACACAGGTACCCATCCGTCCGTCTTGAGGATGTGAATGCAAACAGCAGCCAATATAGTGACTGACCTGGAGAAGGGAATGGCTGGTCTAGTATTCTTGCCTGAGAATCACATGGACGAAGAGCCTGGCAGGCTGCAGTCCATGGGATACGACTAAGCGACTAACACACGCATGCTGACTGACCGCCAGCCTTCACGTCTTAGATGGAGTTCCTTCCTCTGGGCACTTTGCAACTGGCAGAGTTAAGAGTATAGATTGAGGACTTGCCCCTCACCTGGGGGGGAGAACTGGGTGAGGATCAGAGCATTGAGGGCACCCCAGCCTCTCATCCCATGTCATGGTGAATCGGCAGAAGCCACTCAGGTTCATAGTTGGGTGACTATTTAGAACAGGGTCTCTATTATCCTGTCCAAATCACGACTTTCTCCCCCTTTTAAGTAGGGCTGCTACTTTGTTCACGAGGTCTTTGTGGATTGGAAGATGTGTATGCTGTGGGTCTTGACACCCACACGTTTGCACTCACAAGTGCACAGGGACCCCTAGTCCTAGAAATAGCTTCCTCTGCAGCAGGGAGTCTGGAACCCAGGCTACCCCAACTTCCGTTCCAGTTGTTGGAGTCTTCGGGCACAGGTGTCTTCCCCTCCCTCCTTGACAGTGAGGTTTTCCTGTGACCAGAAGACCTGGACCATTGTCTGGAGCCTCCAACTGCATGATGCTAAGCTGTGGTTTCCTCATTGGAAGATGCCACTCCGGCCCAATGCTCATGCAAGGTGCAGGGAGACAGATGTAGAAACAGTTGATCATCATTAGGCAGCTGTTCAGATGTCAGCTGTCATGATTTATGTTTACGTGATGAATGCTTTCCCAAGGCCTGTGGTGCAGGAATGATAGCTATTTCACTCCTGTGTTTGAAACAACCCTGGGCAGGGTGAGTCGATGCCTCTCCTAGCTTGGGTGAGTTCTCGCGTGGTCTTTAGAACTCGAGCTGTCCTGGCATGAGGAGGGCTTTCGCATCACCACCGCAGTATTCTGGGCTTCCCTTGTGGCTCAGCTGGTAAAGAATCCACTTGCAATGTGAGAGACCTGGGTTCGATCCCTGGGTTGGGAAGATCTCCTGGAAAAGGGAAAGGCTACCCAGTCCAGTATTCTGGCCTGGAGAATTCCATGGACTATATATAGTCCATGGGGTTGCAAAGAGTCAGACTCTACTAAGTGAGTTTCACTTTCACTTGTATCACCTTAGTACGCATTCATCTGAACCGATGAACTTGAACCATTAAGGCTGCTGTGTTTGGGTTTTCTCCTCCTCCCTGGTCTGGGCTTGGTGAAGCCTTTGTCTCCTAATAAAGTCAGCGGGGAGGGCTGGGGGGAGAAGAGGGGCTGTCGCTGTAAGCTTTGGATCTTTTCTTCTACCCCTTCCAGATACTGAAAAGCAGTTTGAGTCCAACCTTTAAAGGTTATCTCTTTGTGCCGCCGGCAGGCGCATCCAGAGAGACTGTGAATCCCAGCTCCGTGCCAGACTTCCCCACAGAGTGAGATTCTGCCAGACTGCTCTGTCTGGAGCCGGAGGAGGCAGCTCAAGTTGGCAGCCACGTGGAGGCTGCTTTTTTTTTTCAGGGGCCGCAGAGAGGAGAGAGTGAGAAAGGAGCAGGCACGCTGATTTGGGGTCTCAGGGAGGCCGAAGGACGGTGCGATGGCCGTCCCGTGGGGCGGTGGAAGGGGAGAGGAGGCATCTCACCTCTAGCGGGGCTGGTCTGCTGAGGTCCTGAAGACTTAGAGGGAAAAGAGGTTCAAGCACTTCAGCTCCTGGGAAGGAAAGGAAGGCAAGGTGCATTTGGCAGCGGCGGCTTCGTGCTGGACTGTGAAGTAAATGACAGAGTCTTGTTACCAAGTCTGCCCCGACCCTGTCCATTTGTACCCGAAAAAAGGACGTGGGAAAGAGATCCACAGACCACTATTAACAGTAAACACATAATACTTACTGAGCCTTTCATTACATAATTCCAACTCCTTGCCACCAGCCTGTGAGGGAAAGTATTTTCCTGTTTGTTTACAGATAGGTAAACCGAGGTCAGAGAGGTTTGGTAGCCTGCTCGAGGTGACACAGCTGGTGGGTAGCAGGCATGACCTTCAAACCTAGGTCCAGATGACCTTTCAATCCTGTATTCTTCAAGAGAAAAATGCTGCCTCTTTCTTAATAGAGTTTCTCTAAGAAAGGAGAATGTGAAAGTCGCTCAGTTGTTTCCGACTCTTTGCAACCCCGTGGACTATACAGTCCATGGAATTCTCCAGGCCAGAATACTTGGAGTGGGTAGCCATTCCCTTCTCCAGGGGATCTTCCCAACCTAGGGATCCAACCCAGGTCTCCCGCATTGCAGGTGGATTCTTTACTAGCTGAGCCACCAGGGAAGCCCTAAGAAAGGAGGGAGAGGTGAAATACAGATGGGGAGGAAGGTGGTTGAGGAGGATGACTGATGAGGTTGAAGGTGAAGATGGCTGTGGTGATGCTGTGCCGGGGGGAGGATGAGAATGGTTGATGACGAGGAGGAAGATGGTTGATGAGGATGACTGATGAGGGTGCTGGTGATGATTGGTGAGAATAACTGATGAGGATAGTGATGGCTGATGAGGGGAGCAGGTCTGTTTGCCAAGCACTTCCCCGGTACCAGGCACTGTGCCAAGTTCTCTTCATGTTTTATCTCCTTTAAACTCACACAACTCCTCGATGGGAAAGTTCTGATTTCCTCTGCAGGAGTGAGAAGAGGCACACGTTTCCTTCAAATACCCCATCATATCAGGAAAGACTCAAGAATCTTTTCACTGTTAAGAGAAGATTTTCTGCACATCACAGCTGGTTTTCAGGCATTCACAGTCAAGTACCTGGCAGAGCCTGGAGGTGGAAAGCCCAATTTAGTCCCCATACCTCCCTGGGGACCCTGGCGTGTCCTGTCTCCCTGACTAGATCTTTGCTGAGACTTGCTAAAAGCACAGAGCAGCTGCTTTTGATTTCCACCCCTCCAGCCCTGGCTTTGAGGAGTAGCAGTACCATCACTTTGGACCTCTTGCTCTTTTCATGAAAAACAAAGAAGCTGTGGCCAACTTGGCTTCTGCTGGTCATTTTTTTTTTTTTTTTAAACCACCTTGGTCAGAAGGCAAAGCCCACCTGTCTTATTTACCAGCTGTGTGTATTTACCACCTGTGTCCCTGGACTGTAAAATGTAGCTACTGACCACCTCTCACGTAGGATTGGTGGAAGAATTAAGTGAGATATGTAAGAAACATGCTCAGCATGGTACCTGGCACATAGTAGGTGCTTTACAGACCCATGTCTCCTGTGTGCAGCCTGCTTGCTGTCACACTGCAGCCCTTTCTGTTGTGTGTTTATGTGCTTGCTTATTTACTTTCTGTCTCTTGCACTTTCTCCACAAGCACTGTTGTATTTTCCTGCTGTATCCTGCGGCCTAGACCAGTGCCTGTTGATAAGTATTTACTAAATGAATGAACAGGCAGACATGCATATGCATGCATTGGGAAAACAAGGGTTTGCATGAAGAGTCAAGGCATGTGGGCATAAAAGCCAGTGAGGCCGGCGGGGGTCTCGTACCAGGCTGTTCATGTCTTTCGCTATAGAACATAAGCTCCGGGGAGTGAAGTTACAAGATCATCTTCTGAACTGGTCAGTTACAGGGGAGCAGGACCACAGGTAGCCTCACCTGTGCCTGTGACTCAAAAGACTCAGTTTTAGAAGGATGATGTGTAATATACAAATCCCAGAAGCCAAATTCTGCTCCCATGTGGTAGACGGTGACTTCGTCTTGTCAGTGTCCTTCAGAGGAAGAGGGTGGGGTCTGGGTGAGGTGGGGTGGACAGTGGAGTCCCTCTAGGATATGACCGTTGCCCGAGGCTTAAGTCCTGCCCAGGAAGCCCTCTTAGCACTTTTTTTAGTTAAAAGAAGTTTAACTGGAAGATAATTGCGTTACAGTATTGTGTTAGCCTCTGCCATACATCAGCATAAATCAGCCATAGGTATATATTTGTCCCCTCCCTCTTGAACCTCCTTCCCACCTCCCATCCCATCCCTCCCATCTAGGTTGTCACAGAGCACTGGGTTTGAGCTCCCTGCGTCACACAGCAAATCCCTGCTGGTTGTCTATAATAACAAATGAAACAACTGACAAAGGATTAACCTCCAAAATATACAAGCAGTTCATACAGCTCAATACCAGAGAATCGCTTTCTGTTCCCCACCTCGTGCAGGAGTTTCGTCTTGTGTTTGTTTGCTTTTTTTCTCCTACCAGTGCGTACTTCACAAAGAAAATTGAAAAGATAATTGTGGATGGTTTTCTGTCTTGAACGTGCTAATAACATGAGGATGATGATATTCTGTCTTAGAGCCCCTCCCCAGGCAGCTAGAATCTTAGTAAGGAACTTTTTTTGAGAGCCAGAGACTTCTGGTGCGTGCAAATTTTTACTTAATAACATCTAAATATCTTTATTGGCAGCGAGAGGCAGGAATCCTTTAAGAGCCTGGGGGCTTAATTTAGTGTGAAATATGCAAGGAAGAAAGGAGCTTATAGCAAGCAGGAACTAGGAAATTAACTGGATTGCTGAAACAGACCTTGTATTTGGGGGTAGGGTCCTGTCTTTGGACATACTAGTAACATGTTCTCCCTACTTGCCTCCTTCCCCCTCCTTTCATGCCTCTCTTCCCTCCCATTATGCACCGTGTTAAGGATTGAATCACAGTGATGAGAATGTATAAAGTAGGCTGTTCTCATTGTGGAGTTACCAGCTAGCGAGGGGAAAACAATTATTAATCAAACACATAAATAAGAGGAAAATAACAACCATGACATGCCCAGCCACAGAAAGTGGATGAGTAATCTCTGACATATTCACACACTTAGAGCACCAGACAGCAAGGAGTATGAAGATCTATAACTGTATCCAACAATATGAATGAATCTTACAAACGATGTTGAATGAAAAGCTAGATTTAAAAACAAAGAGGAAGGCTATATGACTCCGTTATGACTGATCTGCAGAAGCACAGCATTGTAATTATCCTCCAATTTAAAAAAATTAAAAATATTTGTATTGAAATACTCCTCATCCTCCTCCGAATCCACGCTGTTGGATGGGCCTGTTGTGGTCAGCAGGAGAAACGAGTTTGACCACTACACCATCATCAAGTTCCCTCTGACCGCCCGGTCAGCCATGAAGAAGGGAGAAGCTCCCAGCACACTTGTGCTCACTGTGGAGGTCAGGTCTAGCGAACACCAGGTCCAACAGACTGTGAAGAAGCCCCGTGACATTGATGTGGCCAAGGTCAACTCCCTGATCTGGTCTGATAGAAGAAGCATGAATTCAGTTGGTTTGTGACTATGGTGCTGTGGATGCTGCCAACAAAATCAGGATCATCTAAACTTAAGTATAGCCAGCTTATTCTAAATATACTTGTTTTTTTTTTCTTTTTGGTCATAAAAAATTCCCCCTTAAACCAGGCACTCTGGGGGCCTAGTGATGATGGGTGGGCTGATGAGGGTTGCTTAGATTAATGGGGCTCAAGGTGACAGTGAAGGAGCCCAGAGAGAGGGGAAAGCTGGGTCATTCAGCACGTGTTGAGAAACTGGGATCAAAGCTCAGGTTGATCTCATTTCTTACTCTGAGAGCGTGTGTCCCAGTGTGTGCACGAACCACATGAGCGTCAGGGATCTGCTTCCCCCTTGGTCACCCTTCATTGCTAAGTTCCTTTTATATTGTGAGCATTTCACCTCTTAAAGCTGCCTGCATTTTTTGGCTCTTTCTTCTACCCTTGGACACCACTGACACAAATAACTATCTCTGCTGTGAGAGTTGGTGTTTCCTGCAGGGCCGATATGGGCCCTCTTGTCCCAGATCCAGCTGGTCCTCGAGGCCCCTACCCAAGCCACATCCTGTCAAGACCTTCAGGCCCAGGCTTGGATACTGGCCGGAGATTTTTTGTAAGATGGATTGATCATCTTTTAACTATTTTATTTTTTAATGTTTTAATATATTGATCAGCTGAGGCTTCATTATGCTGCTGTAACAAATAAGCCCCAACTCTTGGCTGTGGGCAACATTAGTGTATTACATGTCTGTTTCCCACTCACGCTGCACATCCATCCCAGCTGTGTTCAGGCACCACGTTGTCTGTGTGTCAGGATCCAAAGCAAAGAAGCAGCGAGGGCACCCTGCTCTCGCGGCAGAGGGAAGAGAGAGGATGGCAGGCCGTGCTTGCATCTGAAAGCTTGTGCTCAGAAGTGGCACACATCACTTCCACAAGACGCAGGTCAAGCCTGATGCTAATGGGCCAGGAGGAATAATCCTCTTACAGAGAGGATGGCAGAGAGGAGGCCCTGCAGAGGGGAGAATTGGACTATGCTGACAGACCTCACGGGCTTCCTTGGTGGCTCAGGGGTTAAAGCGTCTGCCTCCAATGCAGGAGACCTGGGTTTGATCCCTGGGTTGGGAAGATCCCCTGGAGAAGGAAATGGCAACCCACTCCAGTATTCTTGTCTGGAGAATCCCATGGACAGAGGAGCCTGGCAGGCTACAGTCCACAGGGTTGCAAAGAGTCAGACATGACTGAGTGACTTCACTTCGTGCCATTGCCTTCCCCCGATAGACCTCACAAGTAATGCTTATTCATGGAAGAGTCAGCCAAGATAGAGACGTATTATATAGGTATTAAAAATGATGATGTAGGTCTTCTATGTTAGCTTGTGGCCAGGAAGGGAGACCCCCTTCCAGGGCCCAAGAGTGGATTCTTATCTAACACTTGGAAATGAATTGTCCAAGGAGACACATGTGCTGACAGAGTGAAAGGGGTGTCTGAAAAGGCTGCTCCAGTGGAGAGCATCAGGGTCAGGGAACCCAGGAGGATTGCTCTGCCTCGNAATCACAGTGATGAGAATGTATAAAGTAGGCTGTTCTCATTGTGGAGTTACCAGCTAGCGAGGGGAAAACAATTATTAATCAAACACATAAATAAGAGGAAAATAACAACCATGACATGCCCAGCCACAGAAAGTGGATGAGTAATCTCTGACATATTCACACACTTAGAGCACCAGACAGCAAGGAGTATGAAGATCTATAACTGTATCCAACAATATGAATGAATCTTACAAACGATGTTGAATGAAAAGCTAGATTTAAAAACAAAGAGGAAGGCTATATGACTCCGTTATGACTGATCTGCAGAAGCACAGCATTGTAATTATCCTCCAATTTAAAAAAATTAAAAATATTTGTATTGAAATACTCCTCATCCTCCTCCGAATCCACGCTGTTGGATGGGCCTGTTGTGGTCAGCAGGAGAAACGAGTTTGACCACTACACCATCATCAAGTTCCCTCTGACCGCCCGGTCAGCCATGAAGAAGGGAGAAGCTCCCAGCACACTTGTGCTCACTGTGGAGGTCAGGTCTAGCGAACACCAGGTCCAACAGACTGTGAAGAAGCCCCGTGACATTGATGTGGCCAAGGTCAACTCCCTGATCTGGTCTGATAGAAGAAGCATGAATTCAGTTGGTTTGTGACTATAGTGCTGTGGATGCTGCCAACAAAATCAGGATCATCTAAACTTAAGTGTAGCCAGCTTATTCTAAATATACTTGTTTTTTTTTTCTTTTTGGTCATAAAAAATTCCCCCTTAAACCAGGCACTCTGGGGGCCTAGTGATGATGGGTGGGCTGATGAGGGTTGCTTAGATTAATGGGGCTCAAGGTGACAGTGAAGGAGCCCAGAGAGAGGGGAAAGCTGGGTCATTCAGCACGTGTTGAGAAACTGGGATCAAAGCTCAGGCTGATCTCATTTCTTACTCTGAGAGCGTGTGTCCCAGTGTGCGCACGAACCACATGAGCGTCAGGGATCTGCTTCCCCCTTGGTCACCCTTCATTGCTAAGTTCCTTTTATATTGTGAGCATCTCACCTCTTAAAGCTGCCTGCATTTTTTGGCTCTTTCTTCTACCCTTGGACACCACTGACACAAATAACTATCTCTGCTGTGAGAGTTGGTGTTTCCTGCAGGGCCGATATGGGCCCTCTTGTCCCGGATCCAGCTGGTCCTCGAGGCCCCTATCCAAGCCACATCCTGTCAAGACCTTCAGGCCCAGGCTTGGATACTGGCCGGAGATTTTTTGTAAGATGGATTGATCATCTTTTAACTATTTTATTTTTTAATGTTTTAATATATTGATCAGCTGAGGCTTCATTATGCTGCTGTAACAAATAAGCCCCAACTCTTGGCTGTGGGCAACATTAGTGTATTACATGTCTGTTTCCCACTCACGCTGCACATCCATCCCAGCTGTGTTCAGGCACCACGTTGTCTGTGTGTCAGGATCCAAAGCAAAGAAGCAGCGAGGGCACCCTGCTCTCGCGGCAGAGGGAAGAGAGAGGATGGCAGGCCGTGCTTGCATCTGAAAGCTTGTGCTCAGAAGTGGCACACATCACTTCCACAAGACGCAGGTCAAGCCTGATGCTAATGGGCCAGGAGGAATAATCCTCTTACAGAGAGGATGGCAGAGAGGAGGCCCTGCAGAGGGGAGAATTGGACTATGCTGACAGACCTCACGGGCTTCCTTGGTGGCTCAGGGGTTAAAGCGTCTGCCTCCAATGCAGGAGACCTGGGTTTGATCCCTGGGTTGGGAAGATCCCCTGGAGAAGGAAATGGCAACCCACTCCAGTATTCTTGTCTGGAGAATCCCATGGACAGAGGAGCCTGGCAGGCTACAGTCCACAGGGTTGCAAAGAGTCAGACATGACTGAGTGACTTCACTTCGTGCCATTGCCTTCCCCCGATAGACCTCACAAGTAATGCTTATTCATGGAAGAGTCAGCCAAGATAGAGACGTATTATATAGGTATTAAAAATGATGATGTAGGTCTTCTATGTTAGCTTGTGGCCAGGAAGGGAGACCCCCTTCCAGGGCCCAAGAGTGGATTCTTATCTAACACTTGGAAATGAATTGTCCAAGGAGACACATGTGCTGACAGAGTGAAAGGGGTGTCTGAAAAGGCTGCTCCAGTGGAGAGCATCAGGGTCAGGGAACCCAGGAGGATTGCTCTGCCTCGCGGCTTGAAGTCTCAGGGTTTATCAGGTGGGGTTAGCTTCCAGGTTGTCTGTGGCCAGTCATCTCACCCTGCCCACATTTGATCTGACTCAGGGTCTTTCCTGGGGGCACATGCCTCTCTCAGTCAGGATAGGTTCCAGCACAAGGGTTTCTGGGAGGTTGGCAGAACATATTATGGGCTAGTTTCTCCTCTCTTTTTAACCCCTCCCAAATTCTTCCAGTTGGTTTTGTTGGTGGCTCATCAGTTTTGTGTTCTTTATTGGGACCTCATGTTGTGAGACGTCTTATACAAGCACCTAGCAGGCAGTTTTGGTCCACAGTTCCCTAACAAGCTTGGGAGGTTATTTCTTACATGTGACAAATCAGGGGAAAATAGGTAACTAAATAGAATATATTGTTTAATCTCATTTTAAAAAGCAACCATTTTTAAATGTGTACATTAGCATAAGAACTATAAAACGGAAAGTTCTAGACCAGCTGTAGTAAACCTAGATGTCTCTAGAGTCTAGGCAAGAAATGACCCAGGTCAGTGATGTCAGTGCTAACCTAGTATCACCATGCAGAAACTGGGACTCTGTGTCTCTGATCTTTAGGCTTTTAAATTTTAAATGGAAACCTGGATTTAAACACTGCTGCTGCTGCTAAGTTGTTTCAGTCGTGTCTGACTCTGTGCAACCCCATAGACGGCAGCCCACCAGGCTCTGCTATCCCTGGGATTCTCCAGGCAAGAACACTGGAGTGGGTTGCCATTTCCTTCTCCAATGCATGCAAGTGAAATATGAAAGTGAAGTCGCTCAGCGACCCCATTGACTGCAGCCTACCAGGCTCCTCTGTCCATGGGATTTTCCAGGCAAGAGTACTGGAGTGGGTTGCCATTGCCTTCTCCAGATTTAAACACTAAGATCTCTTATTTTTAAATGTTGGCAAGTAATTAAAAATTTAAACCTAAACAGGCTGCCAGGTTTATAGTCTTTGACATGAACCAAAAATGATTTTCTCTGGGCAGTGAGACTTTGAATGTTCTCTTCCTTTTTCCTTATCTTTTTTCTCAAAATGGCTGTTTTTTCCTAAAAAATGGCTGTTTGTTTCTTGGTTACATGTAATGGAGAAAACAAACAAGAAAATCGCTCATAAAAGGGAAAATGTGTTTTAGCTGCCGGAGTCACTCTTGACTTTGTAACTCTATTCAGTTGATGTTTATTTGGTGGTTAATCAAAAAAGTAGTGACCTAACAAATAAGCCATATTTGGAGCTGCTTGATTAAACAGCTGAAGACCTGATCCCGGGTGGCCTTGTCCTGTAGCAGTGAGAAGCAGGGCTTTGGTTCCCAGGCAGAGACTGAAGTCAGTCCATGGCAGTCAGAGTGCTGAATCCTAGCCACTAGGCTTCCAGGAACAGTGGCCAGTGATGAGGTCCTGGCCTGTCAACTGTGTAGAAATCAAATTCCAGACAGAGATGAAAAGTAATGAAACAAGTCAAGTGTTTATTGGGAGGAAAAAGAGTATGCATTGATAGACACGTGGGCGGGCTCAGAGAGTTGCGTCCTCGTAGATTCAAGTAGACTGAATCAGTTGTATGCGCATTTCTTCTGGGTTTTTCCTCTGGCCAGTCATCTTGCTTTGCCAGGTTCTGAGTCTGTATTTGGTGTATCTCGGGGTGTTCTGCTGTGCGTGTATACATCTCTTAGCCAAGATGGATCCTAGCGAAGAGGCCTATGGGTAGGTTGACATCACCTACTGTGGGATGGCATCCCTCCCTTTTTGACCTCCAGGGAGTCTTTCTGTGAGTGTGTAGTCAGGAAGGTCTCCTTGACCTTGAGAATGAGGAATGTGTGGTCTTTTATCTCTTATCTGGGCAGGCCTCAGCTCCTCTTTTCTCTTGCTATTATCTTCATCTAAGAGTATATATCCACAGGCAACAGAGTCCAGCTGTTTGGCCCTAAGTCCACCTATCTCCTGCCTCAGACCCAGGTCTGTGATCAAGAAAGGCCAGGCCCCTGGGGGAGGTCACGGGGAAGAGAGCCCAGGGGTCCTCTTTGGTGTCTTGCTGACCTCAGGCATCAGGATTCTCTTGTGCTGAAAGTGATGCTGTGACTGAAGAAACAGTCAGCTCTCTTCATGAGAGAAAGACAAGCTTCTGAGGACAAGCTCCCAGGGCAGTCTGCTTAAAGAAAGTCAGGTGGAAACATGTGGACCCCAGGTGCATTTACCACATGCAACTTTTGTCTTTGAGGATGCAGAAGATGGTGTGGAGGGGAAATGTTTGGGGTTTGAATGTGGATGTAGGAATAGGCTTTATATTCAAGACATGCTGTTGAATATTCAGGGTTGTTGGTTTTTTTTTTTTTCCATTTCTTTTTACCCCCAACTGTAATTCCCTGCTTCATCACCCATCATGCAAATGTGATTCTTACATTTTCTGATGTTACTCTTTCCCTAAACAAGTAATCAAAACAAGGTTTTGAGCTGTATTGGAACTGCAAATAAGTTTAGTATAAAATGCAATTATTCGCCTCCCAAAATCAAGAGAGACAATTTGGACTTTTCAAAGGCTTGAATTACCCTTAATCAGAACTCAGAATGGCGTCCATTCTGAGGATTTAAAATCATCTAGATCTCAGCCCTAGTTCATAATAGCCAGTTGCTTTAAGGGGGGGAAAAAACATTTAAAAATGCTAAAAGTAGCACACGCTCATTATAGAAAATTTGGAAAATAAAAGAAAGTTAGAACTAAGGAAAACAAATGACTCAGTCCCACTGGGTAGATACAATTACAATTAATATCTTTCATTTGTCCTTTTTCTGTGCGCTTTGCTCTGGGTGGAATCATCCCGTGGATGAACTCCTGTGTCTTCATTTGGCTTCATTTTTCCCATGTCACTCTGCACTTGATGGTAAAGTCATCTTTCACAGCTGTATAATGTTCTCCCATAGCAATTTAATTTCTCTGCTCATTCTGATAAAAAAAATAAACTCAGTCAAGTTAAACATTTCAAGAGTTTCTTTGAACAAACTTGGATTCCATTCAAACGGCACCAAACAGGAAGTGGCTCAGAGCCTTCCACAGACAGGAACTGGGCAAGACCTTTGTAGAGAAGATAGGGCAGCAAAGGAAGGAAGGAGATGGTTTGCTTGGCTGTAGCTTGAGTGAGCGCGTTACCTGAGAAAGGCTCGCCGGCTGTTTCTGACGGGTGCGTCCTAGCCTTGAGGCCACTGCAGAGGCTCGCTGTGGCTTGTTTACATAGGCTGCCTGAGGACTCAAGCTGCCACCGTCTCTGGCCTTCCTGATGATTAGTTTTCATAACAAGTCCTATCGTTCAGCATTGATTTTTTCCAATTTCTCACTGTCCTGAGCAATTACAGAGGACCATGATATCCTTCAGGCCTGTGCTGTATTTTATCTTTTTTTTTTTTTTTAAGAAATATCACCTTTATTGACAACATAGAGCTACCATGGACAGCTCCATGGAACAAAAGTAAGACCGTCTCCTGGTGGATCAGATAGTAAAGAATCTGCCAGCAATTCAGGAGACTCAGCTTTGATCCCTGGGCTGGGACAGTCTCCTGGGGAAGGGCATGGTAATCCACTTCATTATTCTTCCCTGGTGAATCCCGTGGACAGAGAAGCCTGGTGGGCTACAGTCCATAGGGTCACAGAGTCGGACAGAACTGAAGCATCTTAGCACGCATGCAAGACAGGAGTGTCAACTTGCAGCAGACAGGTTAATACTCGTCACCCACATCCTCTCCCTCAGCACTATCCGCTCCATCCTCTTCATGATTCTTCTCAAGGGCAGCCATGTCCTCACAGACCTCAGCAAACTCCTTCCTCCATGCCTTCACCCACGTACCAGTGAGCAGACACACGCTTGATGTGCCTGTGTGCATGCTAAGTCGCTTTAGTTGTGTCCAACTCTGTGCGATGCTATGGACTGTAGCCCTCCAGGCTTCTCTGTCCACGTTAAACCTGTGGTCCAGGTGAGCCCAGGTCTCAGCAATGGCTGTGGTATTGTATGCTATATTTTAGATGCTTTTTCTTTTTTTTTTTTTAATTAATTTATTTTTGGCTGCGCTGGGTCTTTGTTGCTGCGCCTGGGCTTTTTCTAGTTGTAGCAAGCAGGGGCTGGTCTCTAGTTGGGGTGTGTGGACTTCTCACTGTGGTGGCTTCTCTCGTTGTGGAGAACAGGCTCAGTAGCTGTGGTGCTAGAACTTAGTTGCCCTGCAGCATGTGGAATCTTCCTGGCCCAGGGATCGAACCCATGTCCCCTGCACTGGCAGGCAGGTTCTCAACCACTGGACCACCAGGGAAGTCCTAGATTCTTTTTATAAATTGATCTGTGGTTGGAGGAGGGGGCAGCAGTGTGATACAGTGGGAAAGGGCCTGGATTTCTGGAGTAGATGGATACGAATTCTGATCCGCACCTTACTGTTTTCTTACTCTGTGAGCATAGGTGCCTTATTTAATCGCCTGTGCCTTTCTTCCTCTGCACTTTGGAGATGATATCACCAACCTAGAGGTCACGGTGAAGCTTAGAATAACGACTATGAAGTCCCTGGCCTCCAGGGGACATGTACATAACTTGACATGTTGTCGGCTGCAGGAAACAGATCAAACACACCAGCTTTGGAATCAGGTCATTCCTGGGTTGACATCACACCTCTACTCTGAGAGAGCTGAAACCTTGGGCAAGTTGTATAACACCCTCAAGGCTCAGTTAATTCACTTGTAAAAATGGGGATGGTGGTACACAGCCTGCAGAGGGATTATGAGGATCAAGTGAAATTAATAAAATGAGATTACATGTACAGCACTCTGTATAGTGCCTGGGCTACATATAGTGCACACTTAGCCCATGATGGTCATTACTGTATTGTGTCAATCCCCCTCATTGTTAGCAGCACCGTAAGGGAAGCTTACTGTGCACAAATAAGGGGAGACCCTCACTCACTTGCCAGTGGTGGTGGGAGGTCACAGAAGCTTACAGGAAGAATTGATGCCTGGACCAGTGTGTATTTTTTTAAAATATTTATTTATTTGACTTTGTGGGTCTTAGTTGCAGCATATGGGATCTTTATTTGTAGCATGCAAACTCTCAATTGTGGCATGTACGATCTAGTTCCCTGACCAAGGATTGAACCTGGGCCCCCTGCATTGGGAGCTCAGAGTCTTAGCCTCTGGGCCTCCAGGAAGTCCCTGAACCAGTCTTTCGTGCTGAGCCAGGAAGAGCCAGGAGATAAGAGAGGCAGAGGGTCCCAGGCCCCCACAGAGATGAGAGCAACCTGGTGAAGGACTGCCCGGCACCCCACCCCCCACCATGCAGGTGTCGCAGGGGCAGATGTAGATGACTTTACTCCATTAACTGAGCCAGGGGTCATTGGGAGGAGGAGCAGAGGACAGAATCCTTCTTGCGGATTCTCTCTCTGGGGCTGGCCCTTCCTTTTGTTCTTACATTCGGAAAGAATGTTATCGATCTGCAGTGTCAGAGTGATGCTCGCAGCTCTGCAGTGGAGTGAAAAACCCAATTCTGATGGAACACATCAGTGAAATACTCATTCCTCCTTTTAAAAAAATCTGACCTTTTGCAGAGTTTCAGAAAATGAGTCCTTCCATATTATGTAAGATGCGCTTTCATTTTCTGCCTGAGTCGAACAAACTCAAGAAACAATGACATAAACGTTTTCTACTTCAGAGTGTTGAGTTCAGGGATGTTGCTCTGTGGCCAGCGTCTCCCGAGCTTACTCATGCCCTCGGCTAACTGCGTGAGATCAGAGTGCAGGGAGGGCTGGCTCACAAGCTTCTTTCTGGTTGTTTATTCCTTCATGCACTCACTCATTCATTCTTTGAGCCAAGCAAGCAAGGACCCCACCAGCAAATATGTTTGGAGCACTTTCTGTGCCAGACTGTTTTCTGTGCCCCAGGAATGTACTGATGGGCCCAGATGGATACAAACCCTGTCTTCTCGGAGGAAGGCTCTCACATCCCAGTGCAGAGGTGCCAAAAATAAGCCCACAGTGTAATTTTATTCAACAGTTAGCACTGGGAAGCAAATAAAACCGGTGATGTGGTGAAGGGGACTGGGGCTGCATCTGATGGGGTCATCCGGGAAGGCCTTTCTCCATTGGTTGGCATGGGAGTGAGTCCTGGGGCTCATTGGTAACCCTGACTGGGTGAATCGGTGCTCCCGATTCACACAGTCATCAGACAGATGTGCTCACTTACAGCTCTTGGTGCTTGACCATGGGCTCTCTGCCTGGAGAGACCAGCACCGGTGACCCCTGAGCGACCCACTAGCATTAGCCCCTGTTGAGACTAAAGGGACTTTGCAGAAAACGTTCCACCCTACATATCTTTCTTAAAATCCTGAGCTGTTCTCTCTCCAGCTTAGAGAAAGATCCCATTTATTCAACTGGGGACCAGCAAGGAGGCGGTCAGGTGATTCACTTGCTCAAGTAGATCAGGAGCTGACCCCTGTGGTGTGGGAAGCACAGTGAGGCCCCAGTAATCCCCTGGCGGGAATGCTGAGCAGAGCTTCGTTCCCTTCCATTTCTTCAGATATCTGTGGACATCTTTTGTGACAGGGCTGTTTCAGAACACAGTTTAGAAAACAGTTTTGCAGGACTTCCCTGGTTGCCTACTGGTTAGGGCTTTGCCTTCCAGTGCAGTGGGTACAGATTCGATGCCTGGGTGGGGAGCTGAGATCTAGCATGCCACATGGTCAAAAAACCCAAACCAAACCAGACAAAAATCAATTTTAGTACTCATTTTCCCTCTTAATTACCATGGTTCTGCCTAGTAGCTGAGTCCAGGGCCACCACCTGGGTCCTCAGCATGGCGTCTCTTGCTCTGCTCCCTGACGACAGTGGAGGATCCGTGCCCCCCAGTCCTGCCCGGCACTGCTGCCATGTGGGGAGGGTGCTGCTAGGCCAGGGCCCAGGCTGGTCTCCGGGCTTCTGGTCTGCCTCGCTTGTGGAGCAGCCTCTAGGATTGGATGAGAAAGGGGCCTCTGACTCCAAGAGGGCCTCACTCGACCCCAGAGCTTTATATTGAGACACAGCATCTGTCAAGTGTAATGTCTTGAAAGGTAAAGCTGTTTTCTGAGGATGCTTTCCAACGCCAGGTGCTCCACATAGCCCCCCCGAGGTCTGCCTGGGTCGAGCATGAGGCTGGCGACAGGAGGCAGCAGGCTCGGGAGCTCTCCGACAGGCATTCTATTCAGAGAGAAGGGAGGGCACGAAGGCAGGAGCACAGCACCATTTTTAGCACAAGGAGGCGAAGCAGCTTGGTGTCAGTGTGTGTGGTGTGACACCTCCGAGTGTAAGGTGTGTTGCCGCCTGGTGGGCTGGCGAGCCAGCACTTGCCTCCCGCCAGATGCCTCTAGGAAGACTCCTGAGTTGCTCAGACAGGTGTTCACGGCCTCCACTGCTCAGATACCGGCCGTGTTCAGGATGCAAGGCAGCTGAGCATCCTCTCTGAGCCCCACTTGTGCCTGCAAGAGAGAGACTAAGTCCCTGGCTCCAGCCTACAGAGACATGGCCATTCCTCCAGGGCACCCTCTGCCTGGGTGGTGGCTTACCTTGCTGCTGGGGACCGAGCTTCCCTTGTCTGTGAACTTGAGGGGCCGGGTGAGACCAGGCTGACATCTGTGAATTTGTGAAAGGCAAGTACCAGAACTGAGATTCTGAAAGACTGTGTTCCAGCCGAGAGTAGGGCACAGGCAGACTGCGTGGCCGTAAAGCCCTGTTTTATCTTAGTAACATGTCACCGAAATTCTGTATTGTGTCACCAGAACCAAAATGAATGTCTTTCTCCCTTCCCTTCCTAGTCTTTCTCTTTCTCTCTTCTTTTCCTACTCACTTCACTTATGCACTAACACATTCATCCATTCTTTAACATCCGATACTGGTGGGATGATACTGGAGGTGACCCAGGGCCTGCACCCTGATATTACAGCGCTCATGGGAGAAAGATTCACATGTTCAGGCCACCATGATGCTGAGGATCAGGGATGGAGAGAGAGGGGCTCTTGGGGTGGCGGGTGTGCCTCTTCTTGGAGGGCAGGTATCACCTAAGTCTTGGGTCACAAGCCTAAAAGAGATTAGCACAGAAAGTGAAGGGAAGAGTCAGGTGAGAAGTTAGGGCACCTCCTCTTTCCACTCTTAACCCCTGGAAACCAGTCATCTGCTTTTCTTTGTCTGGGGGTATCTCTACAGGTTTGCCTTTTTGTGACATTTCATGAAAATGGAATCATACAGATCTCATAATACATGGCTTTTGTGTCTGGCTTCTTTCGCTTAACGTAGTACCTTTAAGGTCCATCCATCTTGTAGCAGATATCAGTGTTCCGCCCCTTTTTATGGCTAAATAGTATTGCATTGTATAGATAGACAACATTTTGTGTCCCCCTTCATCCATGGATGGACATCCGCATTGTTTCTACTTTTTAGCTGTTTTGACTAATGCTGCTGTGAGTATCATGTACAAGTTTTGGACATTTGCTTTCAGTTCTCGTGGGTATACACGTGGGTATACACCCGAGAGCAGAACCACTGGGCCTACATCAGTTTTGTTGATTGTAGGCATCCTAGTAGTGCAAAGTAGTATCTCGTTGTGGTTTTAATTTTCACTTCCCTATTAGCCAGTTTTCCCTAATTTTCACTTCTCAGATTGCTTCCCTGGTGGCTCAGTGGTAAAGATTCTGCCTGCCAATGCAGCAGACTCAGATTTTATCCCTAGGTTGAGAAAATCCCTTGGAGAAGGAAATGGCACCCCACTCCTTGCCTGGGAAATCCCATGGACAGAGAAACCAGGCAGGCTACAGTTCATGGCGTCACAAAAGAGTTGGATAGGACTGAGCGAATAAACAACAACAAATGGCTAATGATGTTGAGCATCTTTTCTTGTGCTTACTGGCTTTATGTATAGCTTCTTTGAAAGTGAAAGTTGAAAGTTCAGTCCCTCAGGTGTGTCCGACTCTTTACGGCTCCATGGACTGCAGCATACCAGGCTTCCCTGTCTATCACCAATTCCTGGAGTTCACTCAAACTCATGTCCATTGAGTCGGTGATGCCATCCATCTTATCCTCTGTTGTCTCCTTCTCCTCCTGCCTTCAATCTTTCCCAGCATCAGAGTCTTTTCCAATGATTCAGTTCTTCATATCAGGTGGCCAAAGTATTGAAATTTTGGCTTCAGCATCAGCCCTTCCACTGAACATCCAGGACCGATTTCCTTTAAGATGGACTGGTTAGATCTCCTTGCAGTCCAAGAGACTCTCAAGAGTGTTCTCCAGCACCACAATTCAAAAGCATCAATACTTTGATGCTCAGCTTTCTTTATAGTCCAACTGTCACATCCATACATGACTACTGGAAAAACCATAGCTTTGACTAGATGGACCTTTGTTGGCAAAGTAATGTCTTTGCATTTTAATATGCTGTCTAGGTTGGTCATAGCTTTTCTTCCAAGGAGCAAGTGTCTTTTAATTTCAGGGCTGCAGCCACCATCTACAGTGATTTTTTGGAGCCCCTCAAAATAAAGGCTTTATTTTTCCATTGTTTTCCCTTCCACTCTTTCCATTGCTTCCTCATCTATTTGCCATGAAGGGATGGGACCAGATGCCATGATCTTAGTTTTCTGAATGTTGAGTTTTAAGCCAACTTTTTCCACTCTCCTCTTTCAGTTTCATCAAAAGGCTCTTTAGTCCTTCTTTGCTTTCTGCCATAAGGGTGGTGTCATCTACATATCTGAGGTTATTGATACTTCTCCCAGCAATCTTGATTCCAGCTTGTGCTTCCTCCAGCTCAGCGTTCCTCATGATGTACTCTGCATATATGTTAAATAAGCAGGGTGACAGTATACAGCCTTGACGTACTCGTGTTCTGATTTGGAACCAGTCTGTTGTTACATGTCCACTTCTAACTGTTGTTTCCTGACCTGCATATAGATTTCTCAGGAGATAGATCAGCTGGTCTGGTATTCCCATCTCTTTCAGAATTTTTCACAGTTGATTGTGATCCACACAGTCAAAAGCTTTGGCATAGTCAATAAACAGAAGCAGATGTTTTCTGGAACTTTCTTGCATGATCCAACGGATATTGGAAATTTTATCTCTGGTTCGTCTGCCTTTTCTAATCCAACTTGAACATCTAGAAGTTCCTAGTTCATGTAATGTTGAAACCTGGCTTGGAGAATTTTGATCATTACTTTGCCAGCAGGTGAGATGAGTGCAGTTGTGCAATAATAGTTTGAGCATTCTTTGGCATTGCCCTTCTTTGGGATTGGAATGAAAACTGCCCTTTTCCAGTCCTGTGGCCACTGCTTAGTTTTCCAAATTTGCTAGCACATTAAGTGCAAATTTGCTGGCGTCTTCTTTGAGGAATGTCTTTTCAAATCCTTTCCCAGTTTTTAAATTGGATTATTTTATTTTGTTTTGTTTTTAAGTTCTGAGAGTTCTTTGCCTATCCTGGATACAAATCGTGTATCAGATTTACAGGTATTTTCTCTCATCCTGTGGTTGTCTTTTCATTTGGTTGATGGTCTCTGTTGACGCATAAAAGTTTTCAGTTTTGATGACTTCCAATTTATCTGTTTTGTTTCTTTTGTTCCTCCTGCTTTTGGTATGATATCTGAGAATCCTTTGCTTAACTGAAGGGCAATAAGATGTATTCCTATTTTCCTTCTAGGAGTTTAACAGTTTTAGCTCTTATATTCAGGTCTTGATCCATTTTGGCTTATTTTTTGTACATGGTATAAAGAAGGGTTCAGACTTCAGTCTTTTGCCCATGGACCCATTTGTCCTGACATGGTTTGTTGAAAAGACTATTCTTTCCCGCACTGAAAGGTCTTGGCACTCTTGTGAAAAATCAGTATAACGTAGATGAATAGGTTTATTTTCAGACTCTCAGTTCTATTCCGTAGATCTGTATGCCCATGCTTAGGACAGCAGCATACTATCTTGATGCCTTTTAATGATGCTTTTAATCAGTTTTGAAACTGGGAATACACCCCTCTACCATTCCTGTCCTTTCCTCTGTTCTTCCTTCCTTTCCTTTGTCTTTTTGTGTATTCTTTTTTGCAGGAATAATTTGTTGGGGCTGCTCTGGGTTTCTGGTGCTGCTCGGGCTTTCCCCTAGTTACGGTGAGTGCGGGCTGCTCTCGGGTGGGTTTCTCGTTGTAGTCTCATTGCTTCTCTCGCTGCCGAGCCCAGGCTCTAGGTTAATGGGCGTCAGCGGTTGCAGCACGTGGGCTCAGAAGTTGTAGCTCCTGGGCCCTAGAGCACAGGCCCGATAGTTGTGGCGCACGGGCTTAGTTGCTCTGCAGCATGCACGATCTTCCCGGATCAAGGATCGAACCCGTGTCTCCTGCATTGGCAGGCGGGTTCGTTACCATTGAGCCACCAGGGAAGCCCTCTTCCTGTGAATTCTTTAGAGCAAGTGCTTGTAAGTGTTTTCAGTAAAGGGCTGAGCATCACAAGAGAGGATCACACTGCATATCGCCAGCCTGGGAAAAGATCAGAATTCAAAATCAGAAGAGTGGTCTCTACTGAGCGTGTATCCCTTCTGTGCCATCACAAAGTTACAGTCCTGAGTGGAACCATCGTTAGTCAGGGACCGTCTCTGCTGCACTGAGATGTCAGAGCACTGTGGTCTGTGAAGCCAAGGGAAGCTGCACTGACAGGTACGTCTGTGGGGAAGGAAAAGAACTTTCCTCTCCCTTGTAGGTTCTTCTGCCTGGTCTAAGAATTAAATTGATATGAGGCAGGACTAACAGAAGAAAAACAAACGGAATTTGAATAACCTGTATACATGGAGAGACCCGGAAAGACTGAGTGACTCACCAGAGTGGCTGAACTACTTCTGCTACATGCATGCTCAGTCATGTCCAACTCTTTGCGACCCCATGGACTGAAGCCCGCCAGGCTGCTCTGTCCATGGGATTCTCCAGACAAGAAGACTGGAGCAGGTTGCCATTTCCTCTTCCAGGGGATCTTCCCTGCGTTAGCAGGCAGATTCTTTTTTACTACTGAGCCAACTATGGAAATGGCTGAAACCCTCACCCAAATACCATCTTCAGCTAAAGACAAAAGAGGATGCTGAGGGTGGGAGTTTGGGACTTCACAGGGGAGGAAGGCAATTCACATGGAGATGGAGAAGCAAATGTTTGGTAAACAGATGTTTGCTGGACCAGGTGAAGATGGGATGCCATGGACTCTGATCTCCAAGCCCTGCCAAGCTCTCCCCACTCACCTTGCCATCTTCACAGGGAGCTCTGGTGATGATTCTCTTCCTGGATCAGGCTCTTTATCCAAATTATTTAGGCAGTTAAGTGAAAGTGTTAATCGCTCAGTCATGTCTGACTCTTTGTGACCCCACCAGGCTCCTCAGTCTGTAGATTTCTCCAGGCAAGAATACTAGAGTGGGTTGCCATTTCCTTTACCAAGAGGTTAAAAAGAAAGACTTCATAAGTCTGCTGTTTCCTAGAACTAATCAGCCTAAAATAATCCTCCAAAGAGACATATTTCTGGGTGACAAATTTCACTTTCCAACAGTCTCACCTCTGAAATGTCTCCAAAGAAGTTTCATAGTCCAGAAGCTGAGTTTGTAGGTTGTTCCATCCCTCGGAACCAGTCTCTTAGTCCTAAGGATAATAGATCAGACTAGCTTAACTCATCTCAGAAGGCGGTGCTGCAGCTGGGCCCCCAAAGTTGGGCCTTTGGTACAAGCGACCAGGTGTTTAGTAAGAGGCACTTCTGTGGAAGCAAAAGAAAAAAATGATTAATGATTTTCACAGTAATCCCAGTTTCTGAGTTTTGAAGGCATCCAGTCGGGAAAATTTTCATGAATAGATGACCTGCTGGAATCATTCTCAGTTGCAGTGAGGACAGCTAGTGACAGACTGACAGATCTTCCAGCTTTGCTGTTCAGACATCTCTGATGATCTTTTCTGAGCGGTCCAACACAACACCAGGCCGAAGAGTGTCTGTCTGTGAGCTGTCAGGGTGATCTCTCTGAAGTGTGTATCAAGCTTTAGTCCACAGAGCTTTGGGGAGAAAGGGCAGTTTTAGTTCTTAATGATTCCAAGTTGAAAGGATAGGGGAAGTTGGAAACCTTGATTTGGAGAGTTGCGGCCAGATATGAGGAATTCTAAGAATTCAGGATCTAGTCCAGTTTATAGGTAGAAAACAAGTCTAAAAGACGAAGGATAGTGTTAGGATCTAATAACCACAAAGGCTTATTACTGAAACAATTTTCCTCTCTACAATCACCCTTATTTCTACCAAAGATAGCTAACGATGACTGATTTGTCTGCAGAATAAGCTTAAACTTGGCCCAGTTGTTTACGTAAGTTCAGCAGGAACAGTGATAGGTCATCTGTGTGCTCAGTTACTTCAGTCGTCTCCGGCTCTTAAGACCCCGTGGACGGTGGCCCACCAGGCTCCTCTGTCCATAGAATTCTCCAGGCAAGAATACTGGACTGGGTTGCCATGCCCTCTTCCAGAGGATCTTCCCAACCCTGGGATTGAACCCGCATCTCCTGCATCTCCTGCATTGCAGGCAGATTCTTTACCCACTGAGCCACCTGGGAAGGCCCCATTGATCATATAGGCTCTTTTAAATATGCTTTGCTGGAACTTTCCGAAAGGAATTGCCAGACTGAATTTTAAATATCTCTCAAGGCCTAGAAGCCAAGGCAAATACTTGCTGTCAGACTCATCTGTAATACCTATTTGTTGTCCACTCACTCAGTTGTGTCCGACTCTGCTACCCCATGGCCTGCAGCATGCCGGGCTTCCCTGTCCTTCACCGTGTGCTGGAGTTTGCTCACACCCATGCCTGTTGAGTCAGTGATACCTATAGATTTGGGTGAATTCTCTTTTTGAGGTCCCCTGAATATCCTGAGGTTCCTGCACCTGCCTCACTCACCAGATGAAGCTGCTGGAGTCTCTGTAAGCAGTTTTCCCCAACAGAGCTTTATTGGCTCCATAAAGTCAACCTTGGGCTTCCCTGGTGGCTCAGAGGTTAAAACGTCTGCCTCCAATGTGGGAGACCCAGGTTCGATCCCTGGGTCAGGAAGATCCCCTGGAGAAGGAAATGGCAATCCACTCCAGTGTTCTTGCCTGGAGAATCCCATGGACGGAGAAGCCTACTAGGTCACAGTCCACGGGGTCGCAAAGAGTCGGACACGACTGAGCGACTTCACCACCACCACCACCAAAGTCAACCTTAAGTTCCTGAAAGCTGTCTGGTCCTATCTGAATCTATATTCATGTCTCTCTCAAATATGGCATGTAATATGCTAATATGTCCACTTTTCCAGTTGTGTCCTATTATGAGAAGAACAGATTCTTATTGAACTTACATAAATATAACTATACTGCCATGAGAAAAAGCCATTCACTAGGAGCTTCCAAATTCTGGAGCAGTTGGTTAGAGAGAAAAAGGTGTATGTTTCAATTCTGCTTATAAAGGTAGAATTTACCAAATTACCTTAGTCATAGTTAGCAAAAGAGGAAAGATTTCCTTATATCTGGAAACAAAGCTTTAAGAGGCCAGAAATATTTCAGACAAAAGTCATAAAAATTATAATGATATCTATCAGTTTACTCAGTACTGTGTAACTGTACTGAATTGATTTTGACCTTTTGTTAGTGGTTTTATGAAGCCATTTGTTTTTACATTTAGAGTTCTGTAATTTCTTACCCAATTCAGTGGTATGATTTCAAAGTTATTAGAAACTTGCATTTTAGAGTACTTGTTAGATTCCTTTCCATGAATTTTTCTGAAGATTAAACACGTTTGCAGGAAGCTTTTGTAAAACCATCCAAGTAGAACAGTGACTGTCTGTAGATGAGAAAGACTTAAAAATGGCTGGTCCATTGTTAGAGTTCATTTTTTAAGGAAGTATAGTTAGTTTTATGTTGTATAGTGTTTTAAGATAACAGTTGAAATTATGATGACAACATATCAGGGTATATCAGATTTTTATTGCTTTCATAAGATTTCTGAAATATTTATAATATATACCTACACAGACGCAGCATAAAGGAGCTTAGTATTACTTCTTAACAATGGTTCCCATGTAATTTAACATGTCAAATAAACCTAATTAGTTTAATATCTGCTTTTTATAAGAAGAGAGAACAAATCCTTTGAAATGTTTCAGGGGCCCTCTGAAAACATCAAAATTAGTTTCATGTTTTAAAAAAGACTTCACTTAGAATTCGGTTTAGGGTCAGTTTGTCAAAAATATTCAAAAAGCTGTAAACTCTTGATTAAATATTAGGATCACAGGTTACTGTAAAACAATACGTACTCATTTAACCATAGTCACAAAGACTTTGCAAGCAAATACAGAAGCTTAAATAGTTTTTAAAAGCCTTAGCTCTTTTTTTTAAATGTTTTTTTTTTTTTTTTCTTTGCTCTTTTATGATTGAAAAGGCTTCTTTTTTTTTTTTCCTTCTAAGTAGTTAGAGAGCTGGTACAGACAAAACAGAATCTTTTTTTTTCTAGACAGATTACATTAAAGGTAAAGAAAAACCTATGTTTACAGTTTCTCATTAAGAACAGACCAATAATGTAATAAAGCCTTGTCTTTCTGACAGAGAAAAAACAAATTCTAATTTTGCACCGGTGTACCTTTGATAATGAAATTTGTTCACTCAGTTAAATTTATTCATGTCTTAGCCAACTTGATCACATATAAAATCCATTTACCAAAATTCCTTTTGTGCAAACCTTCTACAACTTTGTGTCCATTTTTATTTGTTCCTTGTTCTCTTTTCCATTTAG
>SJYX01002500.1:866233-885145 GCA_006410675.1 Oreotragus oreotragus
TTTTTTTTTTTTTTTGCTTTGCTCTTTTAATATTGAAAAGGCTTCCTTTTTTTTTTTTCCTTCTAAGTAGTTAGAGAGCTGGTACAGACAAAACAGAATCTTTTTTTTTCTAGACAGATTACATTAAAGGTAAAGAAAAACCTATGTTTACAGTTTCTCATTAAGAACAGACCAATAATGTAATAAAGCCTTGTCTTTCTGACAGAGAAAAAACAAATTCTAATTTTGCACCGGTGTACCTTTGATAATGAAATTTGTTCACTCAGTTAAATTTATTCATGTCTTAGCCAACTTGATCACATATAAAATCCATTTACCAAAATTCCTTTTGTGCAAACCTTCTACAACTTTGTGTCCATTTTTATTTGTTCCTTGTTCTCTTTTCCATTTAGAAGTAGTCAGCTGAAGGGCAAAAATCACTTTCATTCCCTCTATAAAAATGCATCTCCATTTGTTGTTCAGTAACTCAGTCATGTCTGACTCTTTGCAACCTCATGGACTGCAGCTCCAGGCTCCCCTGTCCTTCACCATCTCCCAGAGTTTGCCTAAACTCATGTCCATTGAGTCGATGATGCCATCCAACCATTTTGTCCGCTGTCGTCCCCTTCTCCTCCTGCCTTCAGTATTTCCCAGCATCGGGATCCTTTCCAATTAGTCAGCTCTTTGCATCAGGTAGCCGAAGTATTGGAGCTTCAGCTTCAGCATCAGTCTTTTCAGTGAATATTCAGGGTTGATTTCCTTTAGGACTGACTGCATCTCCATATCTCATACCCTAGCCTTGATTTCTTGTGAAAATAAAGAAGTAAATTCTTAAAAACTGTGGCTAGCATTTTTGGCTTGGTATATCTATAAATACCTTTTATAATTTCTAGAGACATGTGCCCTTTTAAATAGTGTAATCTTGGAATGTGGCAAAAGACCCTACTTTTTCTTTAGATTCTCCAGAAGTAGATAGATTTATGTTCAGTAATGCTTTTTTTGTGAGTGTATTCTTTGGAAATGATCTAGATGTTTAGTGTGTTTACCTGACTCATCATTTAACTCAGCTTAGCAAAACTTTGATGATTCTGGTAACCAAAAAGATTTGGCAGCTGTTTCTAAGTTTGCATATACCGTAGCATATAAGTATTGTTGGAAGTTTCACCTAAAAGGTTTTTATCCTGCTTGGTGGTGGTGGTGGTGATGGTGGTTTAGTCACTAAGTGATGTCCAGCCCTTGAGACCCCACGGACTGTAGCCCGCCAGGCTCCTCTCTCCATGGGATTCTCCAGGCAAGAATACTGGAGTGGGCTGCCATGCACTTCTCCACTTGATCTTCCTGACCCGGGGATTCGAACCCCTGTCGTTTACGTCTCCTGCATAGGCAGGTGGGTTCTTTACCAGATTACCGCCTGGAAAAGCCCTTTTATCCTGCTTACATCTATTTAATTTTACATGTTATTAACAAATATGTTTAGATTGCCTGTAGAAACTTTCATGCGATATTAGATAAAATCAGTCATCTCAAGTTACATATATATTTTTTTGTGAAAAGTTTTATAACAGAGGGAACATGAACTTATTTGATCCAACAACCCTGCTGCTGCTGCTAAGTCACTTCAGTCGTGTCCGACTCTGTGTGACCTCATAGACGGCAGCCCACCAGGCTCCCCCATCCCTGGGATTCTCCAGGCAAGAATACTGGAGTGGGTTGCCAGAGTGAAAAAGTGCATGTCTGCATTATAGCCAGGGCTGATACACTGCATAAGGTAACATGACATTAAATAATCTTTGGTACAAAAGATCATTTTATATCATGTTTACTTGAAAAAAATTGGGCTGTTAGTTTTTATTATATTGTTAAGAGTTTTTATGTAAGCACTTCTTTGTTTAAGCCAATTAAATAGAACTCTTTTACAAATTAATTTTGGCAATACCATAGGTGGGGGGAATCACATATCTCTGCACAAAGAGACACAGACCTGAGCAACAGTTGAGGATATAAATACACATGAGCATACAGAACACATATATGAGCACAAAAATACATGAGCATATATGAGCCTATAGACACGGACATGAGCACACAGACACATCAGCACACAGACACACACACGAGCACACAGACACATCAGCACACAGACACACACATGAACACACAAACACATCAGCACGTAGACACACACACGAGCACACAGACACATCAGCACGTAGACACACGCATGAGCACACAAACACATCAGCATGTAGACACACAAGCACACAGACACACACATGAGCACACAACACATCAGCATGTAGACACACACACAAGCACACACATCAGCATGTAGATACACACACAAGCACACACATCAGCACACAGACACACACATGAGCACACAACACATCAGCACATAGACACACACAGGAGCACACAAACACATCAGCAAATAGACACACACACACAAGCACACAGACACAGCACGTAGACACACACACGAGCACACAACACATCAGCACGTAGACACAGACATGAGCACACAGAATGAAAGATCTTAGAGCTTTCTTTTTTTTTTTTTAATTAGTCATGAGATGAGTACAATAGTACAAAACTCACTGGTTTGTAAAAAGAAGAGTTGGATCCAAATATTGTTATGGCAGCTTGAAAAAGTTAAGTTTGTCTATTCAGATGGCAAAAGCCTTTTTTACTTTTTGGAAAGTGAAAGTCAGTCATGTCCAGCTCTTTGTAACCCCTTGGACTGTAGTCTATGGAATTCTCCAGGCCAGAATACTGGAGTGGGTAGCCTTTCCCTTCTCCAGGGGATCTTCCCAACTCAAGAATAGAACTGGGTTCTCCTGCATTGCAGGCAGATTCTTTACCAACTGAGCTATGAGGGAAGCATTTACTTTGTGCAGAGGACTTAAGATTTGTATTTGACGAGTAATCTTAGAGGCTATTTGGGCAAAAAAGCTTTTGTTATAGTCTGTATTTTTTTAAAAAGGCTTGTTTCCTTCTTTTTTACCTGCCTTTGGTTTCAGGTTCTAACTGTTTGAATTAAACCAGCTCAGTTTCAGGAGATAGTGCCTAATGTTTACGTTTCTGAGTGTGTAGCGATTTACAAGACAAAAACAGTTGTTTCTGTTAGCCCTCGGACTCTGGCCTCCTGCTTACACCTCACCTCTCTGGGTTCAGGGCAACCCTCCTGGCCCCCTTTAGCACATTCAATTAACACTGCCCCAAGAGTAGAATCTGCTTACCAGTGCAGGAGACATAGGAGTCGTGGGTTCAATCCCTGGATCAGGAAGATCCCCTGGAGGAGGAAATGGCAACTCACTCCAGTATTCTTGCCTGGAAAATTCCACGGACAGAGGAGCCTGGCGGTCTACAGTCCATGGGGTCATAAAGAGTTGGACACGACTGAACTCTCTCACACACACACACACACAGGTGGATTTATGTGCCCCTGTTTTATAATACAGGCAGGGAAAAAGAGAGACAGTGCCCAGCCCCACTAAACCATCAAGCAGAAGAGACATAACCCTTCTAACAGAAAGCTCAGTTTTGCTACAAACTTTCACCTCAGTTTCATTAACTCTATTTTAAAAATTGTAGTATAGTTGATTTACGATATTGTGTTTAGTTTCTGGTGTACGGGAAAGAGATTCTTTAATAAATGGATAAAGAAGATGTGGAGTGTGTTTGTGTATACATACAGTGGAATATTAGTCATTAAAAAAGAATGAAATAATGTCATTTGCAGTAACAGGAGTGGAGCTAGAGATTATCGTACTAACTAAATGACAAAAGTCAGAGTGAGACAAATATCAAGTGAAATCACTTACTGTAGAATCTAAACTATGACACAGCTGAACTGCTTACACGACAGAAAAGACCCACAGACCTAGAAAACAGTCGTAAGCCTTCCATGAACTCTTCTACCTCTGAACGAGTGCCTTTCACTAGGATTCTATCAACTAGTCTGTTTTACAGTTTTGGATAAAGAAAGCGTTCCTCGCCAGACCCCAGATCCATTCCTATGACACACTCAGGCAGAGTTGACACAGCCTCTTCATGTAATACCCACTCAGACATTCTAGCCTTGACAATCAACCCTCGCATTTTTAAGTTTTTTCAATATAATTATAGCCCGAGTTGATGCCCCTACAGTGGATTTTGGTGTCACAGCCCAGGAGGCTCCCACATCAAGGGGTCCTGGAAACCTCTCTACCTCCCTGGACACTTTACCCATTTCTGTGCAAAAGGCCTTGGCTCCCAAGTGAGGGGTCCAGCCAAGGGTCCCAGGCCTTTCTGTCAGTCTTTAACTTGCTTAATCGGCCTAACTGTTGACCCCAAAAGATTGCTGGTTAGATTTCTCAGTGTCATTTTTGCCTTCTGGCCTTGTAAATCTCTCCAAATTGATATGAACAGAACAGACTTGTTTGGGGCCTTTTAATGTTGGGGGGCGGGATAGGAGGTCCCTTTGACCCACCCGACCTTAGGTAGTGCTGTATTAAAACCTTTGTTTAACCCCATCAATATCAGTTTTATATATCTCATTTCTTTAAAAAAAATGTATTTATTTTATTAGGCGGATAGTTACTTTACAACATTGTGATGGTTTTTGCCATACATCATTATGAATTGACCCTCGGTATACATGTATCCCCTCCATCTTGAACCCACCTCCCTACACGCAAGGCAGCAAAGGAGACACTCTGTGTAAAGAACAGACTTTTGGACTCGGTGGGAGAAGAGGGTGGGTGATTTTAGAGAAAAGCATTGAAACGTGTCTATTACGATATGTAAGCTAGATAAACAGTGCGAGTTTGATGTATTTCTTAATAACCATCTAAAGATTTCTATCCCGCTGGGACCAGTCTTCTTGACTCCTCTCTTCTTGATTTCCTCTGTGTTTTGCCTTTTTCAAATATTTGCTTTATTCACCTATTTCTTACTGACCCTTTAAAAATTTCCACCTTTGGGAAGTCCATTCGCTCTCTCCTTGGCCTCTTCCCCTTCTCCTGTTGATTAATGTTTCTTCACTTTTACTTTTTAAATTTTAATTAAATTTTTAAATTGAAGTATAGTATTTAAATTTAATTGATTTACAGTATTGTAAGTTTCAAGTGTGCAAAATAGTGATACACAGTTTTGAAAGGTTATACTCCATTTATAGTTATTATAAAATATTAGCTATATTCCCTTGCTGTACAATGTATCCTTATAGCTTATTCATTTTACACAATATTTTACACCTCTTCCAATCCCCTTCCTCTGTCTTGCCCCTTACTCTCCCCTCTGGTAACCACTCATTTGTTCTCTATATCTGTGAGTGTGTTTCTGTGTGAGTGTGTTTCTGTGTGTGTGTGTTGTTGTTGTTGTTGTCATATTCACTAGTTTGTCTTGTTTTTTAGATTCTACATGTGAGTGATAACATAGAGGATCTGTCTTTCTTTCTGACTTATTTCAGTAGGCATAATACTCTCCAAGTCTTTCCATGCTGCAGATGGTCAAAATTAATTCTTTTTTACGGCTGAGTAGTGTTCTCTCGTGTGTGTACCACCTCTTCTTGGTCCATTCACTTACTGATAAACACTTAGTTTGCCTCCATAACTTGGCTGTTATAAATAATGCTGCTATAGACATTGGGGTGCACGTATCTTTTCGAGTTAGTGTTTTCATGTTCTTCAGATGGATACCCAGGAGTGGAATTGATGGATCCTACGGTGGTTTTTAGTTGTTGGAGGAAGTTCCATACTGTAAATTGGTGGCTGTACCAGTTTACATTCCTACCAATGTGTATGAGGGTTCCCTTTTCACCACACCCCCTCGGCAACATTTGCAATGTGTGTTCTTTCTGACGACAGCTGTTTTGACATGGCAGTTCTTCCCTGGTAGCTCAGCTAGTAGAGAATCTGCCTGCAGTGTAGGAGACCCCGGTTCAATTACTGGGTCAGGAAGATCTTCTAGAGAAGGGATAAGCTACCCACTCCAGTATTCTTGGGCTTCCCTGTTGGCTCAGCTGGTAAAGAATCCATCTGCAGAGTGTGACATAATATCAGTTGTGATTTTGAATTACATTTCTCTGACGATGGTGACGTTGAGCATCTTTTCACACATTTGTTGACTTTCTGCATGTCCCCTTTGGAAAAATGTCTGTTCACGTCTTCTGCCCATTAAAAAAAAAAAAATCAGTTTGTTTGTCTGTATGGAGCTGTAATAACCTAATGTTTTTATTAGCATCTGTGAGACTCATGAGGGGAAGCTGATACTCATAAATATACTAATTTGATAAGGCTTCTTGAATGCCAACTGTTTTTTCTCCTGTTTTAATTAGAGGAGTTCTTAAAACTAGACATTCATTTGCTTTGTGTCTGTCTTTTAGTGTAATCTTTCCATCAGTTCAGCTCAGTTCAGCCGCTCAGTCGTGTCCGACTCTTTGCGACCCCATGAACTGCAGCACGCCAGGGCTTCCTGTCCATCACCAACTCCCAGAGTTTACCCAAACTCATGTCTATTGAGTCAGTGATGCCATCCAACCATCTCATCCTCTGTTGTCCCCTTCTCCTCCTGCCCTCAATCTTTCCCAGCATCAGGGTCTTTTCAGATGAGTCAGCCCTTCACATTAGGTGGCCAAAGTATTGGAGTTTCAGCCTCAGCATCAGTCCTTCCAATCAACACCCAGGACTGATCTCCTTCAGAATGGACTGGTTGGATCTCCTTGCAGTCCAAGGGACTCTCAAGAGTCTTCTCCAACACCACAGTTCAAAAGCATCAATTCTTCGGTGCTCAGCTTTCTTAATAGTCCAATTCTCACAACCATACATGACTACTGGAAAACCGTAGCCTTGACTAGACCGACCTTTGTTGAACAATGTCTCTGCTTTTTAATATGCTGTCTAGGTTGGTCATAACTTTCCTTTCAAGGAGCAAGTGTCTTTTAATTTAACAGCTACAATCACCATCTGCAGTGATTTTAGAGCCCAAGAAAATAAAGTCTAACACTGTTTCCACTGTTTCCCCATGGTTTACAGCTTACTCAGGAGGGTATGAGTTTTTGAGCCAGTCCAGACCTGGCTGCATGCTGTCCTGTGTGACTTTGGTGGGTCTGGCCAGCCTGAGGGAGCCTCAGGTTCCTCACTTGTATAAAGGGGATGATGATGGTACCTTCCTCACTGTTGTGAGCATTCAGTTCTTAACACAGCGCCTTGTCCACAGCAGGCACTTAATAAGGTTAGTTTCCGCCTTGCTGTTTGTTACCACTGCATCCCCGGCTGTGATGGGTGGTAAGGAGGGTAAAGGTGGCTGAGGCCAGCACCCGGGAGCCCCCTGAGCTCCTGTGACATGTGAATATGTATATGTGCACTCAGTCGTGTCCGACTCTTTGTGACCCCACGGACTGTAGCCCACCCAGGCTCCTCTGTCCATGGAATTTTCCAGGCAAGGGTATTGGAGTGGCTAGCCATTCCCTTCTCCAGGAGATCTTCCCAACCAGGGATCAAACCCATGTCTCTTGTGTCTCCGGCACTGGCAGGCGGGTTCTTTACCGGCTGAGCCACTGGAGAAGCCCCAGATCCTCAAGCATTGGCTGCACACCCTGGGACAGAGCCGGTGCTGGCTTTCCTTTTTGGCCTGAGCTGGATCAGGTGGTCTGGGGGATGCTCATCCATACTATAGTTGTTATTTAAGGGCCTCCCTGGCACGGTTATCAGAACAGTTCTCCTGGACCTGTTGAGTTGGGGGGAACATTTTCTCCCCTGCCTCTAAGCCTGGGTTGACTCATTTGATAAGACCTGATGCTAGAAAAGATTGAAGGTGGGAGAAGAAGGGGACGACAGAAGATGAGATGGTTGGATGGCATCACCAACTCAATGGACACAAGTTTGAGTAAACTCTGGGAGTTGGTGATGGACAGGGAGGCCTGACATGCTACAGTCCATGGGGTCGCAAAGAGTTGGACACGACTGAGCGACTGAACTGAACTGAATTCTAAGCCTGAATCCCCAAGCCACAAGCCTTTCTTTTGTCTCTTCCCCCAAGTCCTGGGTCCACTGTGCAGGCCCTGTCCATCATATGTAGGTTACTCTAGATCACCCATCAACACACTATGGCCTGTGACCACATTGATCCCTGGACAGTTTTTGCAAATAAAGTTTTATTGGAATACAGTCATAACCATCTTATATACCGTCTGTGGCTTCTTTTATGCTACAATGGCTGAGTTGAGTCTCTGTGACAGAGCCCATAAAGCATTCTAAAGCCTGAAATAGTCACTCTCTGGCCCTTTACAGGAAACGTTTGCCACCCTTGCTGCAGATGTCCCCCTTCATGGCTCTTTCTCATCCCCAGGGGGTGTTGCCATTTTTCCACTGTTGACACTGTGTGGGGATGGGCTGACCTTCTGACTGTCTCTGCACCAGGTGGGGGAGCGCCTGGAGGGCAGTGCTTCTTTATCCAGGGCCCCCATCTCTCTCAGCACAGACACAAAGTAGGTGCTCGGTTACCTATGAAATGGATAAATGACTGATCGGTTGGCAGGCTGGATGAGATAAGCATACTAAACAGTCTGCTTGAGATAGAGTTCACCTTCCTAGGTGAACCTAAGCTAAGCTTTTTCACTTGCAGAGATGTGGTCTCATTGTCGAGTTGGCCCAGGAATCCTGCCTGCAGTCCATCAGCTCCCTCCCCAGCCCTCATAGTGAGAAGGTGTCGCTGATCAACGTAACTGGTACTCAATATGGCACCTGCTGCATGCCAGCCTCTTGCACTAAGTGCATTAGGGATATTAGCCAATTTCAGGCTCAGGATGACCCCCAGAGGGAGGTGCTACTTCCGCTCTCCAGATGAGATCAGGTGTTGGAGAGGCGCATAGGCTTTCCCAGGGAGGGGGGCTTCATTCACCCATGCAGCTGAGCTCCAGAGTAATGCCCCTCCCAGGACACAACCCTGCCTTGCTGCAGCCCCAGGACAAGTCATTATAACAGTAGCTTCTCATTCCATTTGCTTTAAAACTAGGAAACTCCTTTCCGCTTCTCAGCTTCAAATCCTAAAAGCACAGCGTGGTCAATAATTGCGATTTATCATCTGGTGGCATATTTAATGCATTCACCGCCTTTAATTGAATGGGTAATTCAGGATTGATTGCACGCTCCAAGAGGCACCCCACCCACTGTATACTCGACGAGCAGAGAAGAGCATCGAAACAGCTCATCAAGGACTTGTCTCAGAATAGGAGCCAGCAGTACATGTTGTCGCTGGGAAGAGCTGGCCCCGTGGAGGGAACGCCTTGAGAGGTTTCAGGGCTGTGGGGCTCTTCTTGATAACTTCTCAAGGAGCCCAGGTTTCCCTTGCTGGAGGTGGAGTGGGTCAGCTTAAACCAGGGTCAAGGGACAGGATCCTTAAGGCAAAATCAGGATGCTAGACCGTAGAACAGAGTGTGGACATACTGGGAAGAAGCAAACGAGAAAAATGGCTCTTGCTGTTATTGGCACAGATTCAACTAGATGATGATGTTTGAAGTGGGTAATGCATGCAGTGAGATTGGTGTCTGGCACTTTCACTGGGAAGTGATAGGAAAGTCAACCCAAACGGGCCCCAGCAGGAAGAAAATTTATTACTCCCTGTAACTGACCAGTTCTGGGGTAGTCCAGCTTCAGGCACAGGTAGATCAGGGCCTCACATGAGGTCCACCTGCTCTCGACAGCGCCCTGCTTTATTCTCTGGGGACACATTCTCAAACGGACTCTCTCCTCATGGGTCGTCAGCTGTAGCAGCTCTAAATATGGTCAGCTGTTAGCCAGTGAGAGAAGAGTAAGAATCGCTTTCCTGTTCATCCCAACAAAAGCCTCACTGCATCCTAGGAGGTCATGTGCTCTTTCTTGAACCATTGTCTGTGGCCAGGAGAGTGAGGGAATGAGCTGACTGGCTTAGGCCTGGGTCATAGATGCCTTCCAGAGCAGCTGGAGAATCAGGGCACCATCTTACTGGCTGGCCCAGAGCAGCCCATGTCCAGTGCAGGCTGGTGAAGCAGGCCCTCATCTGCTGTGCTGGGAGCTCTGGCAGTGCTCAGGAGACAGGGAACCTGCCAAGTGTTTCAGAGACAGCAGTGACACATATGGGGGAATGATCCCTGCCTGTCACTGTGGCAGTGGGAAAGGTGGCATAGATTGGGGCCCAGTGGGGATCCTAGCAAGAGTTGATGAAGGACTGAGCTCAAGAGTGAAGAATGGGGAACAAACCCAGGACACACAAGGAGGTAGACTCGGCCACACTGGATGGCTCCTTGCCTGGTGAGAGACGTGGTTTGCACTGTGCTAAGTGGTCAGAGGAGACCCAGTCCCAGGGAATGACAGGGCTTTTACCTGTGATTTTAAACTGAATGCTTACCTTCCACAAGCAAGGGAGAAAGCCCATCTATCACCCACAGGGTAGCCACTTTTCTCCTTGGACAGAAGAGCTGCGGGAGCACTCACAGCTGTTCTTATTTATTCGGCAGCAGCCGCTAAAACTCCGAGACGTGCACCTTCATCCCTCCGCGCCACACTCCCCTAAAGCAGACATTAGCTTCATAACCACAGCCTCAGATTCCAGAGGCTTGGAGGGGGTCTTCATCTTAGAAAGTCTCAGCGCTCCCACTTTCTGAAAGCATGGGAGCCAGAAGGGATTCTTGGCTCACCTGAGACCATCTCTTTTAATGGCAGTGTGTGCCCCGCCCCCACCCTCTGTGCAGATGTAGACATCAGGGTGCCAGTGCGGCATTTCCGTACGTAAATGTCCACCAGAAGTCTCAAAAGCAGGACTATGAAATGCATGTCACTCGTGCCACCACTCCCCATTACCGTGTCCATGGCAGACATAGCTAATCAATCACGGCCTTTCTTGATGTGCTCAGCCCCATTCTCAGAATTCTCCTCCACAGAGCCACTGCCTTCCTCAGGCACTAATGGACTAGAGCAGGCAAGCAACCCTCGCCTTGCAAATCTGCCATCCTTGATCTAAATCCTCACTGGCTGTGTGGCCCTGGACACATTAAACATGACCCTTCCAGGTTTCTTCTGCAAAACTGAAATAATAATAATTCCTTTGAGTGGTCGTTGTGAACACTAAGATGTAAAAATACATAAAGTGACTAGCCTAGCACCCAGTATACAGTAAGCGCTCAATAGCTAACTGCCTTGTTTTCTGCATAAAACTTACCCTGCCAAGACTGCACCATGACTTGTGGTCCATTTCACTCCTGCCTGATATCGTCATTCATCTCTTCAGCTGCATTTGCCTTAGTCTTCAGTCGGATTGTGGGTACTTAGAGAGCAGAGATGATGTCTTTAGATTCTTGCTGTCTGCTGGTCTTCCATCAAGATGAAGCAGCTGGGTATATAGGAATGTAGCAGAATCTGCTAGTTGCTTGCCCCAAATATCCATTTTGCTTATCTTTTAGCAGTGGGGGCAATGTGCCCAAAGGGAGAACACTGAATTTCTCAGCATCCTGTGCACCTGCATGTGACTATGTGACTAAATTCTGACTAGTGAGATATAGGTAGACAGGTTGGGGGTGGCCTCCCAGGAGGGCTGCTGAAGGTGGGTAATCCATCTGGGTGCTGCCTGCTTTGCCCTTTTTGTCTTTTTCCTAGTGTCTAAAATTCAGATGTGCTAGCCAGAGCTTCAGCGTCAGTTTTGGCCCTTGAGAATGGCAGCTTAAGAGTGAGGATGGCAGAGCAGAAAGATGGACAGCGCTTGGCCCTCTGATTTTGTGGGGTGGCTGGACTAGCCCTGGACTGCCTCCCTCCAGACTGCTTGTCCAGGAGGAAATAAACCCCAAATGACCAGGTCCCTGCTGTCCTGGAGCCAAATGCAGTTGTTCACTGTTACTAAGAGAATTGCTTTCCCAGAACCCTAGAGGCAACAGCACATAGCATTTAAGGATCTTGAAATTCCATTTGTTTTTTCTACCACCTATTTATGAGTTCCCACACAGGTCTGGTGCTGCTGGGCAGTAAGATTCATGGCTAGGTTCTTAAATAGCCCAAGCGGAATAATCAGAGAAGAATCTGAGGAAAGAGAGAGGCCAGGGAAGATCCCGCTGTGCCCTCTAAGTCGGTTCCAGATTAAGGTTAGACTTCACCTTGAGCCCTGGTAACTCAGACAGGAAACAATCCGCCTGCAATTCGGGAGACCTGGGTTCAATCCCTGGGTTGGGAAGATCCCCTGGAGAAGGGAATGGCTACCCACTCCAGTATTCTAGCCTGGAGAATTCCGTGGACAGAGGAGCCTGGTGGCTACAGTCCATGGGGTCGCAGAGTCGAACATGACTGAGCAACTTTCACTTTCTAACCTTGAGTGCCATATGAGCTCCATTGAACGGCTTCGATTCCTGCTTTGGAACCTTTGCTCTGGCTTTGGCATGGAGAAGGGGTAGGAAGGAAGAGAGCTGCCTTCACCCATCTTGACCAGAGTTCTTCTCCTTCTAGATCTGAGCCTGTCAGCCAGCTTTAAGACTGCCTTTTCCACAGCAGAGCCCCAAGTCTAACTCGGGCAGCCAGTCAGACCTTGGTATATGTCTGGAGTTTTCTAAAGCACCCACAGCTCTTGACATTCTGGGCTGGGCCTTCTAGATCCTTGGTCAGCTCCTATCAAAAGCCCTTTGATGGTCTCCTCTGTTCCTGGTCAGCCACATACCAAGCAAGCAGTGAAGGTTTGGCCGCCATCCGCTGTGTCTGTGACTGACCTCTAGGTGGCGATGGTTGCCCACTGCCGCGCTGGCTCTTGGCGCCATGGCAACTGGAAGTCTTGACTGGAGCCAGCGTGCCTTGCCTCTTTCCTCTCTGCAACTTGGACCCAGTTAACCCGTCTCTTGCTGTCTCTTTTATGCCGCCCCTCTGACTTCCATGTTTTCACTGCTGTGGATGTCATGGATCATCTTTACAAAAAAGCCTTTATTGCACAGAGGGCTAGACTGGGATATCATGCACAGAAGTCCACATACATACACCTTGGTCATACGTGACATATACACCTGTCAGACATCAGTCCATTGCTCTGTTAGTCACCAGTGAAGTCACTTGTACCTGGGGTGGAATTGGGGGGAGGGACAGCTCCCTGGTGGCTCAGTGGTAAAGAATCTGCCTGCCAATGGAGGAGATGTGGGTTCAATCCTTGGGTGGGGAAGATTCCCTGGAGGAGGAAATGGCAACCTACTCCACTATTCTTGCCTGGGAAATCCCATGGGCAGAGGAGTCTGGTGGGCTACAGTCCATGGGGTTACAAAGAGTGGGACGTGACTGAGCAACAAAACAGCATCAGGCATTGAGTGAGCTGAGTCTTGGGAAACGTGTGGGTTTCTCTCTGGCAGACAAAGGAGGAAAGGCCTGCAGACAGAGGGCCGGATATAGACAAAAGCCATGGGGGCTGGAGCACCCTCGTCAAGAAGGGAGAAGTTGGGGATTTCTGAACAGCTCAGCACACGTGGCCCAGGCTGCAAAACGGAATGAGACGGGGTGGGGCTGCCGAGGCAGGCAGGCAAGTGATGGGGAGGGGCCTCGGGAGCTTTGTCAGAGAGCGTGGACTTGATCTTCCATTCCAGGGGCTTTCAGACTTGGGCTTGTCGCGACCTGGCACTTCTCCGAGGGGCCTCAGATCCACCCTCGGTATCAGGGCACAGGTGGAGCCCTACCTGCCTTCTCCTTTTGCCAGAGCTGCTCTGCCATCATCTTCTGTATCACTCTCTCTAACTCTCTCGGACAGACCTGAGTGCACACACACGCGGGTTACACAGTTGGTGCTCAGTAAATGGTGGTGGTGGTTACTACTGTATTCTCATGCCTTTTGTTTTTCCAGCTTCCTCTCCAGTGTTCAGCAGGCTTCTGGATACACAGTCATCTCTCTCAAAATTGGTACTAGGTGTCATTTCTCTTTTCAGCCCAGATCCTGTGGCAGTAGAGCTCGTCCCAATTCCTCTTTCACGTCAAGTGCAATGGAGGCTAGAGGAAAGACAGTGTAACACAGTCACTAAAAAGTTCAGGCTCTGAAGGTCAAATAGGTTGAGGGAGAACGCTCTGTAACTTTCTACGGTGTGAGTTTAGGCAAGTCATGTAACCCTCTGATCCTTAGTTTCCCGATCTATAAAATGCCTGGGATGATTAAATAAGATGTGTAGAAAGCAGGAGAGTGACCACATCAGCAGAGCTCAGCAGAGTAGCTTCATATGCATTCAGCTTGTCCAGTTTCACCTATTCTAGCCAAGTGTATCAGACAGCTCTTGCCACAGTAATGTGGTGTAACAAACAGCTCCCAAACTCAGAGGTCTCAAATAATTTTTGCTCACATGTCTGTGGATCCTTTGGAGGTTGGATGATCTAGGCCAGGCTTGGCTCCAACATGACGTTGGGCTACTCTGCTCGTGTCTCTCGTCATTCTGAAATGCAGACTGATGAGGGTGTGCCCTCCTGATGGAGGCAGAGGTGCAAAGACCAGCCGACCGTGCACATGCGCCATGAAGCCTCAGCCTGAGTCACACACGCTGATCTTCTGTTGACCGAAGCAAGTAACACAGTCAGGCCCAAAGTTAAGGGAGGTATCATCCGCCTCTAGTTGCGTGCTGAGTTGCTTCAGTCGTGTCCAACTCTTTGTGACCCCACGGACTGTAGCCCACCAGACTCCTCTGTCCATGGGATTCCCCAGGCAAGAATAGTGGAGTGGGTTGCCGTTTCCTCCTCCAGGGGGTCTTGCCAGGAGGAACTGAACCTGTGTCTCATGTCTCCTGCATTGGCAGGCGATTTCTTTACCATTAGCACCCCCTAGGAAGGCTCAGATGCAGTCACATCTGAATGACATGGAGTATGTATCGGGGAGAGAAGGGGAAGAACTGGGCCAGTAATTCAGTGGCCCACGATTGGCAAAAGAAAAAGGGAGAAAAAATTTAAATCATGTTGCCAGCCTACTTTTTTCTCATTAAGTATCCTCAGAGAAGCATAATACAGGAGACAATCTGCTGGCCCTTTTCTTGGCCTTCCATGTAAAGTTGCTCCCAGAGTGTAATGTTTAAAGAGCTGCCTCTTCTGTAAAATTAAAAATCTTATAAAATTACATTTTGTGCATAGCCTTCATATAGCATATAACACTGTATGCGTTATACATTTATATAGCCAAATTACCACTCAGAGTTGTACATCAGACCCAGCTCACTGTACTTTATGGGCAATTTAAGACATCTCCAGGTGGTCATTTTGACCAAGCTCACTTTTTGCCTCTGGGCGGGTTTTAATACATTAAGTTCGACTTCATTTAAAGTTGTTTTATTAAAGGTCCATAACCCATAATTCAAAACTCTTGAGATCAACACAATTCAAGATTCGCGTTTTCGTTTTTCTTTTCTTTTTTGACCTTCAGGAAGGAATAAGGGCATAATGAGTGGGTCTGGGGTAGCACCCGTAACCAGACACTCAGTGTCCCTGCAGTGAAACAGGGGCATTCACGCTTAATGGGATGGTCCAGGCAGGTTCCACTGCTGAATGAGTCTGCACTAAACTTAATGAGAGCTTAATAAGAGCTTTTCAGATCTAGGGAGTTGAGGCGGGGTGTGTGGCTGAGGGGTTGGGCTCCTGTTGGCATTGCAGTTGTTGACATGCTCCCCCCACCAGGTGGCACACAGGCCAATTGGTCCTGGGTCCTAGGAGACCCCCTGCCTTCCCTGCACCAAGGGCCACTTGAGGACATGTTTTTGCCCAAGTCCCTTGATTTGGGTCAGCAGGTACCAGAGGTGTGGTTTTCACAGCTCCTTTCTGCAGAGAAAAGTGAGCTGTTAGCTGCTGTGGGCTCAGACACATCTCAGGAGGACCTGGAGAGGAGGTCTGCCATGCTCAGCCACTAGATTGCCCCGGGCTGCCAGGCCATCCACTCGGGCACAGGCCTTCTCGCCTCCTCCCGCGCTTTGCACAGGGGGCAGGCCCGAGTGGGCAGCTAGGACCTAGGACATGAGGCTCTCCTAGAAGCAGGGTGTGGGTGTCCTCAGGCACCTTAGGGCCTGAGGTGGACCCTTTTGGAGCCGGAGGTGCCAGCTCATCTTTTGGAGGTTGTGTGTCCCCCTCTCTAAAGAAGAGATGTGACTCTGGCCTGCAGGGTTGCTGCAGGGAGTAAAGGAGTGAACAGGCGAATGCCACTGAGCTGGCCCACAGGGGGCGCTACAGCAGTGGGGGCGGGGATGTTTGGCAATTCTGTTTCTTAGACCTGGCTGCTGGTGACTTCCTCACTGTGTGTGGTGGCTGGATGGGCCCCAACTGTGTTGAATGGTCTGAGATGATTTAGAAAAGTATATGTACTGTGTGTGTATATGTTTGTTTGTATGTATACACCCAAGGCGGGGGCCTGTGTGTGCATGTGTGTGAGCATGCATTGTGCTAAATCGCTTCCGTCGTGGCTGGCTCTTTGCAACCCCATGGAATGTAGCCTGCCAGGCTCCTCTGTCCACGGGATTCTCTAGGCAAGAATACCGGAGTGGGTTGCCATGCCCCGCTCCGGGGGATCTTCTGACCCGAGGGGTTCGAGCCTGCATCTTTTATGTCTCCTGCATTGACAGGCGAGTTTTTCACCAGTGTGTGTGCCGTTGCCTTTTTTTCAAGACAGAATCCCCAGGCCTTGTGAGTTATTTCAGGGAGTCTGTGATGAGTCTGTGACCTTGGAAGGTAGAAAGGCCATGGCCAGGTTGGTGAGAATTGCTCAGGGCTCCCCTGCATATAAGTCCCTAGAAGGCAGGAGACCTCCATGGTCTTTCCACCAAAGACCCCTAGAGAAAATGCTTCACACGTCTAGGTGCCAAAGGAACGTTTGAATGAAATTACCAGAGTTGACTGTGACCGCCGGGCCCACTCTCTAGTGGGCAGTAAAGTAAGCTGTCAGGCAAGCCCCTTTCAACTCTTTTCTTCTCCTTACCAAATAGCAGATCACCCCAGCATTCCCAAGTGTTCATTCCAGCCCTGTCTTTGAAGAAAGCTCTTTAGGTTTTATTTGTTTGTTTGGGAATCTGCTGGGGTCTTCATCGCTGTGCCTGGGCTTTCTCTAGTTGTGGCGCACGGGCTTCAGTAGTTGCGGCTCACAGGCTCTAGAGCATTCCAGTCCCATCTTGAACATCAGAAACTTTAAAAAAAAAAAAAAAGTGCTATCTTATTGGCATCATTATAAGGAAGAGATGAGTACATGGACCAAATTAACTGTATTACAATGTTTGTGGTCTGCAAACAAGCAGCTCAGTTGTGTATGGGGATGAAAAAAGGGCTCTTCCTAATGACTAATGTGTCTCTTTAAGCTAACGTTAAGAGAGAGGTGCACAGAGTTCTCATCTGAGATGTTCTATTGTTCTGTTTATTGTTCATTGCTCTGAAATGATTACTGCAAAAATTTCTGAAATTGGATGCTTTTCAAAGAGGGAGATTAAAGAGCATGAGCACAGGCTCACAGCTGTGTAAAAAAGCGCGCGCATCTGGGTTGCTGTAGGATGCTTAGGGCAGCACGTCTTCAGCTTCACCTTGGGCTCCCCGACAGCTCGTGAAGGAACTTTGAGGCCTCTTGGGGGTGCATCTGCCATGCTCCATGCACGAGTCTGCGTGGAGCCGACTTGGCAGCTGGTAGCATCTCTGCCTGAGCTCGACGCCATCTTCTTCATGTTATTTAACTAAAGCCTCCTAAATGCAGTTTGATGGGGGTGGGTTTCCTTAACGCCAAGACAGAAACGCTGTGGCATTCTGAAGAAATCCAGACTGAATGAACTGAATGAATACACAAGGGGGAAGAGAAGTCTGGTCTTGACTTGCCCACTGAAGTCCTGTGCAGTGACTGCCTGAGAGTTCGTAGCTATTTGATTAAGGATCAGTTCTAATTGGAGAGTTCTGTATTTATTATCCACATTTTTTGGTCTGTTTGACAGTCACCACTTGTCCTGTTTCTAGACTGTGCTGGGGGTAGTATTTAGACTCTTGGCTCAGCTCCAAGGTTATCTCAGCCCACAGTTGCCAGACTCACTACAAAGGGCACCAGAAGAAGCTTCGTGTTGTATAAATAAACTGAAGGCCTCTGTGGGGGAGGGATCCTCTGAGGCTTCTTCTACTTCTAGAAATTGCTCCCTCCTCCTACATACACTGCACTGTTACACAGACACTTGCAAGGCTGACTGACCCAGCGTGGATACCCACCCGGGGGAAAGCTATGTAAATACTTGCCTAATCATCTCTCTTTTGGTCTTAATTCTTTTGATTGCAAGTGGCAGAAATGTTGTCTTAAAACAGAATTTATTGGCTTAATGAGTTCAGGTATGGCCTGATCCAGATGCTCAGTCACTCTCCCTCCCTTTTCTTTTCTCCATCTTCCTCCTTCTCCTCCTCCTTCTCCCACCCTCCCTCCCTTTCTCTTATGATTTTATTCTCTAGTAGGTTCCCCTCCTTGTGAGGATATAAGCTCCAGGAGATCTGAGCTTACATCCTCACAGGGAAAATACAGCTAAAATATCCCTCACCTCTTTCCCAGTAATACAAGCTCCCTATTAGCCTGGCTTGGGTGACGTGCCCTTCCTGTGGTAACCCCAGGGATTTGATTGGCCCGGCCTTGATCTCGTGCCTGCCTCTAGGATCAGAGCTCAGGTCGGGGGTCCACAGGAAGCACAGGGACTGAGGCTGGGTGTCGACACTGGGTCCCTGGAGGAGAATTGGTGTGCTGCTGCCAGAAGGAGGGGTATGGGTGCCCGGCAGAGAGAAATACCCCGTGTTCACTGCGGAGGCTCACCCCTGGAACATTTGGGAATGGGCAACCATGAATGGGTCAGTCTGAACGTATATGGGGCTGGGTTTGAGAGGTGTCATGTTTGGACCGTGAGCTCAAGAAGGAGAGAAAGCCACCATGCAGAAAGAGAACGCGCAGAGTGTAGGAGCCTGGCTCCCTGTCCTGGTCTCGGGGCCCTCCGGCTCCTGG
>SJYX01002500.1:885259-899606 GCA_006410675.1 Oreotragus oreotragus
CCCTCTGGCTCCTGGTCTCGGGGCCCTCTGGCTTCTGGTCTCGGGACCCTCTGGCTTCTGGTCTCGTGGCCCTCTGGCTCCTGGTCTCGGGGCCCTCTGGCTTCTGGTCTCGGGGCCCTCTGGCTTCTGGTCTCGGGACCCTCTGGCTCCTGGTCTCGGGACCCTCTGGCTCCTGGTCTCGGGACCCTCTGGCTCCTGGTCTCGGGGCCCTCTGGCTCCAGGTCTCGGGGCCCTCTGGCTCCTGGTCTGGCCCCTTGGAGAGCCCAGCAGCACTTCCAGCCCTCAGTTGTCTGAGATACCCTTGTATTTTTTCAGTAAGTCCCCGTTTCCTCAAAGCTGTCATGATGTTTTTGCTTCCCAGCAATAAAAGGGTCCATGACTGGGCAGAGAAAAACCAGGGACGGTGTTAGGCTAGCTCACAGGGTTTCCCTCCAGGAGAGATGTGCCTGCAGGAGATTGACGTGCCTGGAGCAGAAGCTTCGTGCGATGGACCCGTGCCTGGTATGGATCGAATTCTGCACATCATGGGCAGCTCCCAGTTCTTTAAAGGACAATTAGCAGCAGCAAGGAGGAGGGAGGTCACTTAATCACATCAGAAAGTGATACTCATGGTCAGCCTTGGTGAATTATTGCCTCCCTCACCCATTCATTTACATGAGAACTGCTTGGCTGAAAGATGCTTGATCACACAGCTCAGGTCTTTGGAGGCCAGACGCGGCTGAATAGTCCCAAATTGTCTGCAGCTCTTCATTCAGAAAGGGAAGCCCTGAAACCGTCTTTTAGGGTTAGCTGTCTCTCTGGCATCTTCAAAGTTGAGTGTGCGGCTTGTTCAGACACCGAATTCTTTTATCACGAGTTCATTTTTGCTATATCTCTATTCTTAAGAACACTTGGTTTGGAAAAGTCTCCCTGTAATCAAAGTAGAAAACTTCAGGAGCTTTGACTTGGGTTGTCCTCACCCTTCCTTCCCCTCAGCCTTGAAGTCTTTGCTTAGACATCACCTCCTCCAGGAGGCTTTCCCTGATGGACTCCACACTGCATTCCGTGCTGCTTCTTGTCTCCCAGCCTCCTGTGTCATAGCACTGATTCCACCCAGACTATAGTTTTTGTCCACTTAGTTGTCTGTCAGCCTCATTCATGTGGGGCCTTTCAGAGCAGGCCAGAACTTTGGTTGCACTGGGCCTTAGTTGCAGCACTCGAGATCTTGAGTCAAGGCCTGCAAACTCTTTATTTATTTATTTTTATTTATTTGGCTGAGTCAGATCTGAGGTGGCACCTCGCATCTTTAGCTGTGGCATGTGGCCTCTAGATCCCTGACCAGGGATTGAACCTGGGCCCCCTGCATAGGGAGCTCAGAGTCTTAGCCACTGGACCACCAGGGAAGTCCCTGCCCCGACATTAAGAAATTTAAGTCATGTGGAGAGCTTTAGTCAGTTACTAGGGTTCACAGCTAATAAAGGAGGTGAAGTCAAGATTCAAACCCAGGCAATCCTAGTCCTCAGACAGCTCGTAATCACTGTTCCAAACTGTTGGTCCACCTCCATCTGTCTCCTTGCAGCCGGCTCAGATCCTGGCTCATAGCAGGTGCTCAGTAAACACTGGATGAGCTGAAGTAGATTGAATACCTATGTGTGTGCAGCTCGGCTTAGGACTTTTTATTCTTTTTTTTTTTTGGCCATGCCATGTATCACATGGGACGTCAGTTCTCCAGTCAGGGACTGAACCCATGCCCCTTGCTGTGGAAGTGAGGAGTCTTAACCACTGGACCTCCAGGGAAGTCCTGGTTTTGCTTCCTTCATGGCTATGATGAGAGTTAGAGGAAGGGTTGGCTTCCCCCTTGAGCAGAGTTGTGCCGCCAGAGAGTGAGTTTTCACCCAGGACCCTTCTCTCTGAGGCTAAGAGACTTCCTCTGTTTATAAAACTTCTTTCCCATACCAGCAACGTCCTCCAGGGCTTTAGCTCTGGGGTGACAGAGTGACAAGGAGCTTCCCATCTATCTCAGAAGTGTCACAGATGTTTGGGACTGGAAAGCTATTTGGAACATCAGATCTTCCAAGAGCATTTTTCTTGCAGTTTCATTATAGTGGCAGGATTCAGGTGCATATGGAGGTCAGTATCTCACATATCCTGATCGGGGGCCCCCGTTCTGCCTTCACAGTCATGCCCAGCTTGGTTTCATGCTGTGGGCCGGCCTGCATGGTCCCCGGACCCCAGCAAGCTCTCAGACCCTGGAGCCCAGGTCCGGGCCGAGTCCCCACCCCCACACTCATTCAGGTTTCCTCCTAAATGACAAGGACAGTTGTTTTGTTTTGGAATGTGGCCATGCATTTCAAAGCAGGTCTGAACATTTATCCAGTTGTGTTTGGAGAGAAGGGGGAGGGTGACTAGGCATTATCTTCTCAAAGCTCACCAGAAGCCCCACTGACCTGAAATGTATCATTTCATTTTTCTCTCATCAAAGTCAGTATTCAACAGAGGCAGAGACGTTGGGAAACTGGGAAAACCATAACAGTAATAAAAATTTACCAAACATTCCAACACAACCGCTGTTAATGTTTTGATTTGAAGCCTTCTGGTTATTTTCAGGGATATAGTTGCGCACATACACACATGTGATTGGAGTCATACTTATCGTCTCCTAAATGGTCTCAAAATTGAATTATTTGAGAGAAACAGATATCCGACTTCTGCTTCTCCACTGCCACCGCCCCCCTACCCCGCCCCCCAGAAGACTTGGCTGGTATTTACATCTGTGAAAAGAGAAGCAGAAGGTTTCACTGCCTTTTGCAGTGAGTCTGAAACCCCGTTTGTAACTTTAGTGCTATGAATGGAGTAGCCAGCTTTTGGCGAGTGAGCGCTGGCTGCCGTGCATGTGGCCCAGTCACGATGTATGTGACTCAGCTATCCAGACTGTGGCGTGTGCCTGCGGGATGAAGTCATGCTTCCTTTTAAAATTCCCCAAATGTGATCCCTGGAGCCCCTGGCAGCTTGATGGCTGGAAATAAGCCCCCATCACAATGGTTCCAGCTATTTCCGAGTTTCCTGGGAACTGTCTCACGTGCGCTTGGGTACCTGCCCCTTGGGGTTTTCTCCGTGGCCCCTGACATTGCTGCTTGGCTGAGGATGACCCTCCTTAGATGCCCAGGGATCTGGGCACCTGGCCCATCTGTGGTCACCTTTGCTCTGGCTTGGGTTGGGGGAGGGGGTAGGATGCTTTCTCTAACTTTCTATGTTGTTGTTCAGTCTCTCAGTCATGTCTAATTCTTTGCAAATTCATGGGCTGCTGCAGGCCAGGCTTCCCTGTCTTTCACTATTTCCCAGAGTTTGCTCAAACTCATTTCCGTTGAGTCAGTGATGCCATCCAACCATCTCATCCTCTGTTGTCCCCTTCTCTAACTGCTGTTAATTTTCCCCAGCATCAGAGTCTTTTCCAGTGAGTTGGCGCTTTGCATCAGATAGCTGGGCCTGTTCCCTGTGTCCCCTCTGCATAACCGAGACCAGGCCAGAACTTGTAATAAAACTGGGCCAACAGTGTAGGGATCATGGCCAAGAAATACAGCACTTGCAGTTGGGGCTGCCCTCAAGTCCAGGGGTCTCAGAAGGGTGACTCTCTGCCTTCCTTCTGGTCTCCAACTCCCTTGAAAGAGCACATGACTCTCCCAGCGGGGGAGAGTTCCACCCCAGTACAGGGTCAGATCCATGAAGTCAGAGCACAGTCAATGTCACGCTTGTTTCCTCCTGGTCCTCTGGCCAAGGCTGCTGTTAGCAGTGATGGGGGCCGCAGTGGGTGTCTGGCAGAGCAGAGGGTCCTGGTGGGCCCGATTGGCCTGGAAGGCCTATTAGCATAGCAGGTTATGACACAATGTGGAGACATTCCCCAGGGTTCCTCTGTCAGAGTCCGTCTGCTTCTGACCTTCACCGGAAGTGATCCGACCTGTGACTTACCTAGTCAGAGACTTGACTTTAGACAAAGGGTGGCCCCTGGGTCAGGAACTCAGCACGCCAAAGGGACCTGAGTCCTGGTTTTTGTCACCAGGTTGGTGGGTGGTCATGGGAAGATGCGATCCCCAACGTTTGCTCGCTTTCTGACTAGTTCTGTGTTGGACCAGTGGCTCAGCCTCCGTAAGATAAGATGGCAAATGAAGGTGCAGGTGAGCGGGCTCTGCAGCCGTGGTTCATGGGCTATAATGTTTACCAAAATAGAAAGTGTCCTCTTTCCTCTCCTCTTAGAGACATAGGCCTGGAAGATTCCACAGACAGAGAAGCCTGGCGGGCAGTCGAAAGAGGTGGGCATGACTGAGTGACTAAGCAACGCACAGCCAGAGACGGTAGCGCTCAGGCTGGCACGTGTGCGCCCGGTGACGTCGTCCCTGAAACACGGAGACTGGGCAGGTCTATTCCGCCTCTAAACTGCTCATCCTCGATCCCTTTTTCTTTATTTGTTTATGGCTGCACGGGGTCTTGGTTGCTGCCTGGGCTTTCTCTCGCTGGCTGGTGGAGGCTACTGTTGGATGTGTGGTGTGCAGGCTTCTCGTGGAGGTGGCTTCTCTCGCTGCGGAGCCTGGGCTCAAGGGCCAGAGGGCTTCGGCAGCTGTGGCACACAGGCTTAGTTGCCCTTTGGTATGTGGAATCTTCCCAGACTGAGGCTCAGACCCGTGTCCCTGGCATTGGCAGGCAGATTCTCTACTGGACCACCAGCGAGGTCTTCCTCCCTTAAAAGGCACGGGGGGTGATGCTGGCAGGTTTTGGTAACGCATTTCCACCTTTACAAGTCTGCCTCATCTGCATAACCCAGTGAACCAAAAAGTCATTTTTCTCCAACTCAGTTATTCATCTTATCCTCGGCATTTGGCTATAATAATATCACTCCATCAGCGTGATCATGCAGTAATTCGGGCATTTTGTTCTAGCAATGAGGACACTTACAGTTAATAACACATGAAGCCATTTCATTAAGAAGAAAGTTTTGTTCGGAGCCATTAACACAGGCCGCCAACCAAAACACAAATCATTTCCTTCCTTAGATATTAAGGAAGCAAAATTAATCAGGAACCTAAAGCCGTTTCTTAGAGAATCTTTCTTATCCTGAAGTCATCTGACTCTCATCATTTAACAGTCCTCATAAAGGGCATCTGAGCTTCCAGTTTATAGCACTTGCTCTTCTCTGGGGCCGAGAGCACGTGGCCTGGGCTTCGGGTGTAGCAACTTAAGGCCCAGTTCCTGTTCTGCTCCTCACCCCCTGGGTCATATTGGGCGCGTTGCTTAGTTGCTCCAAGACTCCATTTCTCGGCATATAAAATTGCAGGGATCTGGTGAAAATTGTAGGTCAAATGTCTGTCCCATGGTTGGCAATACTGAAGGGTACATCATCTTCTGGAGGTCTGAGGACATTCATATAAACTTAGCTTCCCTTCTTGAGTATCACAACACACATGAAAAAGCATTTGGGGACTTCCTTGGTGGTCCAGTGGTTAAGAATCTGTGCTTCCAATGCTGGGGACATGGCTTCAATCCCTGGTCCAGCGAAATAAGATCCAACATGCCCTGGGCATGGCCAAAAGATTCAAGGGGGAAAAAAAAAAAANTCATATAAACTTAGCTTCCCTTCTTGAGTATCACAACACACATGAAAAAGCATTTGGGGACTTCCTTGGTGGTCCAGTGGTTAAGAATCTGTGCTTCCAATGCTGGGGACATGGCTTCAATCCCTGGTCCAGCGAAATAAGATCCAACATGCCCTGGGCATGGCCAAAAGATTCAAGGGGGAAAAAAAAAAAAACATACTTCTGGTTTTAAGATGGAAGACTGGGGATAAGAAGAAGTTGCCTGGAGGACTTTGCTGGTGGTGCAGTGGATGAGAATCTGCCTGCCAATGCGGGGGACATGGGTTCAGTCGCTGGCCCAGGAAGATCCGCGTGCCAGGGGGAAGCTAAGCCCGTGCGCCACAACTGCCAAGCCTGCACTCTGAGGCCCACAGGCTGCCGCTGCTGAAACCCATGTGCCTAGAGCCTGTGCTCCACAAGAGAAGCCACTGCAGGAAGGACACCATTCATATTGGGCGCGTTGCTTAGTTGCTCCAAGACTCCATTTCTCGGCATATAAAATTGCAGGGATCTGGTGAAAATTGTAGGTCAAATGTCTGTCCCATGGTTGGCAATACTGAAGGGTACATCATCTTCTGGAGGTCTGAGGACATTCATATAAACTTAGCTTCCCTTCTTGAGTATCACAACACACATGAAAAAGCATTTGGGGACTTCCTTGGTGGTCCAGTGGTTAAGAATCTGTGCTTCCAATGCTGGGGACATGGCTTCAATCCCTGGTCCAGCGAAATAAGATCCAACATGCCCTGGGCATGGCCAAAAGATTCAAGGGGGAAAAAAAAAAAACATACTTCTGGTTTTAAGATGGAAGACTGGGGATAAGAAGAAGTTGCCTGAAGGACTTTGCTGGTGGTGCAGTGGATGAGAATCTGCCTGCCAATGCGGGGGACACGGGTTCAGTCGCTGGCCCAGGAAGATCCACGTGCCAGGGGGAAGCTAAGCCCGTGCGCCACAACTGCCAAGCCTGCACTCTGAGGCCCACAAGCTGCCGCTGCTGAAACCCACGTGCCTAGAGCCTGTGCTCCACAAGAGAAGCCACTGCAGGAAGGACACCATGCACCACAGCTAGAGAAAGCCTTCACAAAGCAGTGAAGACCCAGCGCAGCCAAAAATAAATAAACAGGATAAAAAGTAAATTTAAAAATGAAGTTGCCTGAAGCTGGACACAGAGAGGCACGCGTTTAGTGGAGGTTTTCAAACAAGCAGCGTGTAAATGAGCATTAATTTCAGTGTTCTTGGTACATTCCCAACAGCAGCTTTCTCTGGAGGGTCTGGTCCTTGCAGAGGTTAGTAGCGTCCATCAAGTACCGCCTATGAAGTTCCTCTCCCAGAAGAGCACCTTGTCCAGAGACCTTGGTGTTTGTGTGGCAGGAGCTGTATAAATCCCCGTGTACTGAGCTTGTTTCGAGTCAGAAGGCCCAGTAGCGCTTCCCAGGTTTCATTTGCATCCTTGAAAACCCTCCTGAGAAGGTCATTTACTGAACTCCGCTGTTTCTGTTGCCAGTTTTTTGGAAACGAAGGGGATGCTTAACTGCCCAGCCCACAGACTGTGCATTTTGTTTGTGTTTCCTTGCCTGCCTGGCATTCGACAATTAATTAGGCATGGTAATTACCTGCTTTAATTTCATGATTGCACAGCCTATAATTACCCCTAATTCTGTAATAGGGAAGTTCATGTACACAAAGGCAGATGAAGATGAAGGTGATGGGGTTACCATATCAACAGCTGCCATCGCTTCCTTCCTGCCAGGCATGGCATCTCACAGCCACCTGACAGGATTGGTCTTGGCCCCATTTTACAGATTGAGAAGCTGAGACTTGAGGTGGAATGTTTGAACCCAGACCTCTCTCCCTGCACAGCCCATGCACTATTTCTGGGCCCTTCTGCCCCTTGCAGGACAGGCCACAGACATGCCTAAGGTTCAGCATGTGGCTTGCTAAAGAATCTGTGCTTGGCAGATCTTAAAGCAGAGCTGAGACTTCAGCCCACTGAGAACAAACTCTTAACTCTTCATTCTCCCTCTCCCCTTCTGACTTCTTGGCTTGCTCTCTCCCTTCTTCATATATGTATAGAGAGAGAGTAGGGGGAGGTGGGGAGGGCTTCCCTGCTGGGGTTAGGAACCTGCCTGCAATGCAGGAGACCAGGGTTTGATCCCTGGGTTGGAAAGATCCCCTGGAGGAGGGCATGGCAACCCACTTTGGTATTCTTTCCCAGAGAATCCCATGGACAGAGGAGCCTGGCAGGCTGCAGGTCCATAGGGTTGCACAGAGTCAGACATGACTGAGGTGATTAAGCAGCAGCAGCAGCAGAGAGAGAGAATCGAGGCTGGAAGAGGTAAATATACATACCCAGGATGGCTTGGCTCCAAGAGCTAGAGCTGGAATTCAGGCGCAGGTCTCCCCGAGGCCAGAGTCCCGAACCTGGACCCCCTCTCAGCACTGACATCTGACCGTGTCAGGCTCACAGACTAATTCAGACATCCCGCCATCATAAATTAGGGTAAGAAGCTCACCCTCCTGAGGATAGCGTAGGCGTGGCTTTTTTTGACTTCCACTTTTATATCCAGGTTTAATATAAATATCAGATGCTTAAATCTCCTTTATTGACATATAGTTCGGTTTTTTAAGACAATCCCTATTAGTTTATTTGTCTTGTCAGGTGTTGTGGCGCACAGGGTCTTCCCTTGTGTGGGGGCCTCTCTCCAGTTGCAGCGCAGCGGCTCAGTAGTTTTGCTGTGCGGGCTTAGTTGCCCCACCAGGGACTGAACCCACGTCTCCTGCATTGGAAGGTGGATTCTTAACCGCTGGACCACCAGGGAAGTCCCTTGAAGGATAGTTGATCTATAATGTCATCCAGTCTCTGCTGCACAGCAAAACGATTCTGTTATACATGTGTATACATTCTTTTTTCTATTCTTTTCCCTTATGGTTTATTAAAAGATATTGAATATAGTTCCCTGTGCTCTACAGGAGGACCTCGTTGTTTATCCGTAGACGTATAAATCTTACGTTTATGTTCAGTTAACTTTTACTTCTGTGTATTTCTGTGTAACCCTGCCCAGAGACACAGGGCATCTCCAGCACCCTCAACTGTGCCCTTCTGTGCTCTGACTGGGAACCCTCACCTACCCCCAAGGTCATGAAGCTATCCTGCTAGGCTTTCTCTTGGTAGCTTTCTGATTTTAGCTTCCACATTTAGATGTATGATCCCAAAAGGAAAGCGCAAAAGCCATATATGCAATGGAATATTGCTCAGCCATAAAAAAAAAGGGAACAAAATTGGGTCATTTGTAGAGATGTGGATGGACCTGGAGACCTTCTTGTACAGTGAAGAGAGATGAATTGGAAGCTTGGGACGGACATATATACACAATTGATACTATATATAAAATAGATAACTAATGAGAACTTACTGTATAGCACACGGAATTCCACTCAGAGCTCTGTGGCGACCTAAATGGGAAGGAAACTCAAAAAAGAGGGAATACGTGTGTACATATAGCTGATTCATTTTTGCTGTACAGCAGAAAATAACACATTATAAAGCAACTATACTGCAGTGAAAATTAACAACAACAAGAAAACAGATGCGTCAGTGCCCAGAGCTGCCTTACCCATAACAGTCCCAACTGGAAGCAATGTCCGCCCCAGCACAGAGGGTGTATATGCTGTGGCATGTCCACAGCGTGGACAGCGAGCAGGACACGGGAATGCTACCCACACCACACAGAAACATCACCCAGACACAGCAGGGAGTGAAAAGAACCAGACACCCAGGGGCATACTCTGCGGGAGCCCACTGAGATGGAGTTCAGAAGCAGGTGAACGAAGCCGGGGGGAGCACTCAGTAGAGTGGGCGGGTGAGTGGTGCTGCTAGGCAGGGGGCACAGGGGGTCTGATGGGCACGCCCCTTCCCAGCAGACCGTCTTCATCTTCCAGATGAGACTCTACACATGAGTCTGCTCTGGGTTCAGTTCATCTGGACAGGTTTTTGCCTCCTTCCCCAATTTAACCTCTCCTTCCCCCCAGGATTATTACACACATCCCTGGGGTCATTCTTCCCCATGGAAAAGAAACCTCAAGATTCGAACGCCCTCTTAAAATAGAGAAGAGAGGATTTGCCCCATTCCCGATGACAGATATTACCCTTCTATTTTATTTTTCTTTTGCTGAGTCGAGGAGATTGGACTTGAAGTGTCTTTTTATTGCTCATTTTAAAAGGGAGCTTGTTTTTGCTGGGAGAGGTCAACTCTTTTTATTCCTCCAAGGAATTATCATTATGGCTCAAGCAGACAGAACTGGGCCCTATCAAACTTAATTTGGAGGGAGCAAGCCCTTAAAAACAAAACAAGAACAGAAACCTAATAATTTTGGACATAAGCCCTTTGAATTCTTCAGTGAAAGAAGTGCACAGTTTGGTTAAGTATAATTCAAGGACAACTTAATTTGCAGAGATCATTTCCTGATTTCAGATGCTAAAAGCATGGCGGTTGAGGCTGGACTGTTCAGGTAATTCTGCGTGATTGTGATGTCTTTAGATTCCGGAAGGGAGAGGCATGAATGAGAGAGAGCAGTTGACACCGCTGGCACCAAGGAGCCTGTTGTAAGGACATGTGGTCTCTCCAGCAGAGGGGCGGTTAGGCCTTAGAGCCATTGAGCAGGGACCTTCCTTGCCAGTTACCAGCATTGCTGGCTTGGGGTTCCTGGGGCCCTGGAGAGCCTGGGTTCTGCAGCTGTGTGCTGTAATAGAAAGGGCCAGGCCTGGACTTCCCTGGCAGTCCAGTGGTTAAGACTCTGAGCTGCCACTGAGGTGTGGGTTCAATCCCTGGTCGGGGAACTTAGATCCCACATGCCGCTTGGTACAATCAAAAAGTACAGCCAGGCCTTAGACATGAGGCAGGCCTGGGTTCAACTTTCCATTTCCCTACCCGCTCTGGGCAGGTGACACACCCCCTCTGAGCCCACATCTTTATCTGGAGAAGGGGCACGTTCACACCGTCTGCCTTGCAGACTCACGTGAGGATGCCTGGTGAGGTGTGTGGCATCCCTTACACATAGTGGGTGCTTCGTAAATGGCAAGTGCTAGTATCAAAGGGTTTCTATGTTATTGGCATTCTGAAAAGTATCACTTCACTCTCTTGGGTCTGCCCGTGTACTTGACTTGCGCTTCATGGCTTTGACTGCTCACCAGAGAGCTCTGGGTTTGATTGACATCCAGACAACAGTGGAAGCTGAGAACAGGGACGCTTAACCGGAAGTGTGTTGTTGGTCTTCATGGTCTCCGTGACCAGCTCTGCTTGCCTTGTTATCAAGTAGCCTCCAGCTAGAACAGAGGCTGGTGCCAGAAATGCCCACTGGCTGCTCGTCACCTCTGAGATGGCCTCGGTCTAATGATGCTGGCTGGGGCGGGGCCGTCACTAAACTCGAGGAAGCCCTGGGCCCCTCTCTGCCCCCAGTCCTCCTGGGGCATCAGTTCTCCCCACCCAGTGTTCCCGGGAGGCTTCTCTCCCACTTGCTGGGTGACTCAGACAGCAGAGCTTTTGAGACAGAGGCTCCAGGGATGGTTCTGCTGTTGCCCTACCCCTTGGGTATGAAAGCCTCCTAAGTCAAGCCCAAGGTCAGACCTCCTGCCTGATTTCCATGAACCCCTCGATCTCTGCAATGGAATGTGGGTGAAAGAGCCCAGCGAAGTTCTTGGGGTTTATGAATGACCTGAGGACGCAGAGGCCCCCGAGGGGGTCCGTGGAGGGCCCTAGAGGCTCTCTAGTTCAGCTCCTGTATTTCATGCAGGAGGGAGCGAGGAAGAAGCGGGGCCACTCCCAGGAGCGCACCCAGTGGCCAAAGGGCCACCCCATCCAGTCTCAGGGACAGAGCTGCTTTCACGAACTCTGGAGAGATGATGTGTTTTGGGAGTCACGTCTAGGGAGCTTTTTAGGGGAGAGGGATGAGAATTCTTATTTTTATTTGAATTTTTTAATGACCCACAGAATAATTTGTTCTGAACTCGCAGTCCAAGGCTCAGCAGTAATCCGTATACTTGTTCTTTACTGAGCAGAGCTCCTGGGGTGGAGACTGTAGAGCTAAGAAAAGTGTGACTTCAGTGGCAGTGCTTCTTTCCGTTTGCAGAATTTCATGCTTTTGATGATTATGGTGATAACAACAATGATAGCAGCAGCAGGTAACCCTCATGGCATTTGTATAAACACTTTCAGGCACGTCCCCCCACCCAGTTAATACCCGTTACTCAAGTGAGTAAACAGATTTAGAAGCAGTTCGCCTAACATCACATAACTGAGTGGTGGCTGAGGTCTGATCTGGGATTCTGCCTGCAGTCCATGAGCCAGCTGTGACCATCCCCATGTCCCGGTAGAGCCCAGTTCCCACCAGCCAAACCACTGGAGAGGATAAATATTAAAGCTGATTACCAAGATCAGAGACTTATAAAATCCAAACCTTTGTAAATCCCCAGTGGCAGCCTAACCAACGGGTTGCATTTTTTTTAATGTTATTTATTTATGTATTTGATTTTTGGCTGTGCTGGGTCTTTGTTGTGGCGTGTGGGCTTTCTCTAGTTGAGGCGAGCTGGGGTTACTCTCTAGCTGTGGTAGGAAGGCTTCTCACTGGGCTCTAGAGCGCTGGCTCAGTAGCTGGCAACCTGCAGCCTCCAAATCACAGGCTCCGTTAGTGGCGGTGCCTGGGCTTAGTTGCCCTGAGGCATGTGGGAGCTGAGTTCCCTGACCAGGGATTGAACCGGTGTCCGCTGCATTGGCAGGTGGATTCTTAACTACTGGACCACAGGGGAAGTCCTTATGTTACATTTTTAATTGTTTCTTTATCAAACACTTAAATGGCATCTTCTATCTACCAGGCCCTATTCTAAGCCTGTTACACGTGTGAACTCATTTCCTCCCAAGACCCAGCAAGGGAGGTAATACCCTCATTTCTCAAAGGAGGACGCAGAGGCACATAGAAGTGAAGCAGCTTTCTCAGGGTGCACGGCAGAGCCGGGGTCTGACCCCAGAATTGGGCTGCAGTGTCTCCGCGCTTAACTGCCTCTGTGCGTTGGGTCTGCCTACTGGTGACACTGCTGTGACGTCAGAGCCCCCATTCTCCACCACCAGAAACTTGCTTCCCTCCCTGCCCCAGCCAACATGCCCTGACCTTCCCTCTCTCCAGCGTTGTTTATTCAGATTGTCAGTCCGGGTGGCTTTCCCAAAACCATGGGCCCCCAAAGCCAGACATCAAGGAGGATATGAAATGAGCAGGGAGTATTTGTCACAGAAAGGAAGGATTGAACTAGCGGTTTCTTTTTTGAGAAACAAAATGTGTTGGTTGGTGATTGGTTGGTGGCTGTGGCTTGAAGGCTCTCTGGTTGTGGTGTGCTGGCTCTAGAGGGCACAGGCTCAATGGTCTCAGCTCACAGGCTTAGAAGCCCTTCGGCTTCTAGTTCCCCAACCAGGGATCAAACCTGCATCTTCTGCATTGGGCCGCCAGGGAGGTTCCTGAACTAATGGTTTCTGAGGTCCTTTCTAATGCTGCTGTTCCAAAGTTCTGAGTTCTTGAATGCCTGCTATCCCCCAGAGCAGGGGGTAACACTCAGAGCGTGGAAGGCCAAGGGACGATGCTGTTTCTAGAACAGGATGTTTGCTCTCAGCCTAACATTTTTAAGAAGGTTTTAAAGAATGCAAGCAAATCAACACCATCCTGGTTGTTAAGACATTTTTAAGAATTTAAGAGGTGAAAGAATTTTAAAGAAAAGGCAGGCAGGTCGGCATGATCCTGGTTTGCCAAAGTGAGGAATGGAGCCTCAAGTGAGATGGTTGTAATGATGCAGGAGCCTTCCCTGCTAGATGAACCTGCCCCAGAACCTAGTCTCTGCCATGAGCATCCTTCTCGGACAGCCGCCGAAGGGGTTTGAACAGGGGAGGTGAAAATGAATGGGGAAACATGAGAGGCTGAAGGAGCACCTGAAGCCTGCTGTCGTGGTCCCACAAGGAGCGGGGCTGCCTCTGGAGGTGGGCTTGGCAGTCCCTGCTGCTCAGTACCTGGACGTGGGCGTAACAGACAGCACTGGTCAATACTGATGCCCAGATTTCTGACTCAGGCCACTCAGCGGTCCATTCGCTGAGAGAGTGAGGTAGAGATCCTGAGTGTAGATGTAGACAAGAGCTTTCTCAAGCTTGAGACCAGAGTTCACGACTAGAGATAACAGTTTGAGAGCCGTTGAGCTAAAAGTGAAACGTGCAGATGTGGGAGTGGACGCCTGTGTCAGGGCGAGGAGGCTCCTGGGGAACATGGGCAGGAGAGGAGGTGCCCACGAGGAAGCCCAAGAAGGGTCCATGGGAGAGGCAGAAAGGACTCTGCGCTTCCACAGAGTGAAGCATTTGGCTCTTGAATGTGTTATGAGAAGTGTAGAATTGTAATTTATAGCGCACATTAGAGTTGCCAATTTTTATCGTTATGTGAGAGTTTTTTAAGATGTGTATTGACATTCAGTGATTGCAGATTAAAAGAGCTATTTATCATTGGAGGCTTTACTCTCTGGACTGTTCTTAACTCATGTAATTTTTAAAAATGCGTTGATCTCTCTCCCTCTGTTTTCCCTCATGATGCAGTTGCTGAGTGTCCCTGGGAGCTGTGAGGGCCTGTAAATGCTGATGAAAGAGCCCTTGTGTGTTGTGCCCCCAGAGTGTTCTCTTAATTAAAGAAGTTTTACGCCCCAGTTATGCTTATCCCACCTGGAT